>JASTWF010000072.1:730843-875481 GCA_030390025.1 Squalus acanthias
GTTACACAGAGCGAGCTGTGTGTACTGAACAGTGTGTTACACAGAGAGAGCTGTGTGTTCTGAACAGTGTGTTACACAGGGAGAGCTGTGTGTACTGAACAGTGTGTTACACAGAGAGAGAGAGCTGTGTGTACTGAACAGTGTGTTACACAGGGAGAGCTGTGTGTACTGAACAGTGTGTTACACAGAGAGAGAGCTGTGTGTACTGAACAGTGTGTTACACAGAGAGAGAGAGCTGTGTGTACTGAACAGTGTGTTACACAGAGAGAGCTGTGTGTACTGAACAGTGTGTTACACAGAGAGAGCTGTGTGTACTGAACAGTGTGTTACACAGTGAGAGCTGTGTGTACTGAACAGTGTGTTACACAGAGAGAGAGCTGTGTGTACTGAACAGTGTGTTACACAGAGAGAGCTGTGTGTACTGAACAGTGTGTTCCACAGAGAGAGCTGTGTGTACTGAACAGTGTGTTCCACAGGGAGAGAGCTGTGTGCACTGAACAGTGTGTTACACAGAGAGAGAGAGCTGTGTGTACTGAACAGTGTGTTACACAGAGAGAGAGAGCTGTGTGTACTGAACAGTGTGTTACACAGAGAGAGAGCTGTGTGTACTGAACAGTGTGTTACACAGAGAGAGCTGTGTGTTCTGAACAGTGTGTTCCACAGAGAGAGCTGTGTGTACTGAACAGTGTGTTCCACAGAGAGAGCTGTGTGTACTGAACAGTGTGTTACACAGAGAGAGAGCTGTGTGTACTGAACAGTGTGTTACACAGAGAGAGCTGTGTGTACTGAACAGTGTGTTACACAGAGAGAGCTGTGTGTACTGAACAGTGTGTTACACAGGGAGAGCTGTGTGTACTGAACAGTGTGTTACACAGAGAGAGCTGTGTGTACTGAACAGTGTGTTACACAGGGAGAGCTGTGTGTACTGGACAGTGTGTTACACAGGGAGAGCTGTGTGTACTGAACAGTGTGTTACACAGGGAGAGAGCTGTGTGTACTGAACAGTGTGTTACACAGGGAGAGCTGTGTGTACTGAACAGTGTGTTACACAGGGAGAGCTGTGTGTACTGAACAGTGTGTTACACAGAGAGAGCTGTGTGTACTGAACAGTGTGTTACACAGGGAGAGCTGTGTGTACTGGACAGTGTGTTACACAGGGAGAGCTGTGTGTACTGAACAGTGTGTTACACAGAGAGAGCTGTGTGTACTGAACAGTGTGTTACACAGGGAGAGCTGTGTGTACTGGACAGTGTGTTACACAGAGAGAGCTGTGTGTACTGAACAGTGTGTTACACAGGGAGAGAGCTGTGTGTACTGAACAGTGTGTTACACAGAGAGAGCTGTGTGTACTGAACAGTGTGTTACACAGAGAGAGCTGTGTGTACTGAACAGTGTGTTACACAGGGAGCTGTGTGTACTGGACAGTGTGTTACACAGAGAGAGAGAGCTGTGTGTACTGAACAGTGTGTTACACAGAGAGAGAGAGCTGTGTGTACTGAACAGTGTGTTACACAGGGAGAGCTGTGTGTACTGAACAGTGTGTTACACAGGGAGAGCTGTGTGTACTGGACAGTGTGTTACACAGAGAGAGCTGTGTGTACTGAACAGTGTGTTACACAGGGAGAGCTGTGTGTACTGAACAGTGTGTTACACAGGGAGAGCTGTGTGTACTGAACAGTGTGTTACACAGAGAGAGCTGTGTGTACTGAACAGTGTGTTACACAGGGAGAGCTGTGTGTACTGGACAGTGTGTTACACAGAGAGAGCTGTGTGTACTGAACAGTGTGTTACACAGGGAGAGAGCTGTGTGTACTGAACAGTGTGTTACACAGAGAGAGCTGTGTGTACTGAACAGTGTGTTACACAGAGAGAGCTGTGTGTACTGAACAGTGTGTTACACAGGGAGCTGTGTGTACTGGACAGTGTGTTACACAGAGAGAGAGAGCTGTGTGTACTGAACAGTGTGTTACACAGAGAGAGAGAGCTGTGTGTACTGAACAGTGTGTTACACAGAGAAAGCTGTGTGTACTGAACAGTGTGTTACACAGAGAGAGAGCTGTGTGTACTGAACAGTGTGTTACACAGAGAGAGAGCTGAGTGTACTGAACAGTGTGTTACACAGAGAGAGCTGTGTGTACTGAACAGTGTGTTACACAGAGAGAGAGAGCTGTGTGTACTGAACAGTGTGTTACACAGAGAGAGGGCTGAGTGTACTGAACAGTGTGTTACACAGGGAGAGCTGTGTGTACTGAACAGTGTGTTACACAGAGAGAGAGCTGTGTGCACTGAACAGTGTGTTACACAGAGAGAGAGCTGTGTGTACTGAACAGTGTGTTACACAGAGAGAGGGCTGAGTGTACTGAACAGTGTGTTACACAGAGAGAGCTGTGTGTACTGAACAGTGTGTTACACAGAGAGAGAGCTGTGTGTACTGAACAGTGTGTTACACAGAGAGAGAGCTGTGTGTACTGAACAGTGTGTTACACAGAGAGAGGGCTGAGTGTACTGAACAGTGTGTTACACAGGGAGAGCTGTGTGTACTGAACAGTGTGTTACACAGAGAGAGAGCTGTGTGCACTGAACAGTGTGTTACACAGAGAGAGAGCTGTGTGTACTGAACAGTGTGTTACACAGAGAGAGGGCTGAGTGTACTGAACAGTGTGTTACACAGGGAGAGCTGTGTGTACTGAACAGTGTGTTACACAGAGAGAGAGCTGTGTGTACTGAACAGTGTGTTACACAGAGAGAGCTGTGTGTTCTGAACAGTGTGTTACACAGAGAGAGGGCTGAGTGTACTGAACAGTGTGTTACACAGAGAGAGAGCTGTGTGTACTGAACAGTGTGTTACACAGGGAGCTGTGTGTACTGGACAGTGTGTTACACAGAGAGAGCTGTGTGTACTGAACAGTGTGTTACACAGAGAGAGAGCTGTGTGTACTGAACAGTGTGTTACACAGGGAGCTGTGTGTACTGGACAGTGTGTTACACAGAGAGAGCTGTGTGTACTGAACAGTGTTTTACACAGAGAGAGAGAGCTGTGTGTACTGAACAGTGTGTTACACAGGGAGAGAGCTGTGTGTACTGAACAGTGTTTTACACAGAGAGAGAGAGCTGTGTGTACTGAACAGTGTGTTACACAGAGAGAGAGCTGTGTGTACTGAACAGTGTGTTACACAGAGAGAGCTGTGTGTACTGAACAGTGTGTTACACAGGGAGAGAGAGCTGTGTGTACTGAACAGTGTGTTACACAGAGAGAGCTGTGTGTACTGAACAGTGTGTTACACAGAGAGAGAGCTGTGTGTACTGAACAGTGTGTTACACAGAGAGAGCTGTGTGTACTGAACAGTGTGTTACACAGGGAGAGAGAGCTGTGTGTACTGAACAGTGTGTTACACAGGGAGAGCTGTGTGTACTGAACAGTGTGTTACACAGAGAGAGAGCTGTGTGTACTGAACAGTGTGTTACACAGAGAGAGAGCTGTGTGTACTGAACAGTGTGTTACACAGAGAGAGCTGTGTGTACTGAACAGTGTGTTACACAGAGAGCTGTGTGTACTGAACAGTGTGTTACACAGAGAGCTGTGTGTACTGAACAGTGTTTTACACAGAGAGGGAGAGCTGTGTGTACTGAACAGTGTGTTACACAGAGAGAGCTGTGTGTTCTGAACAGTGTGTTACACAGAGAGAGAGCTGTGTGTACTGAACAGTGTGTTACACAGAGAGCTGTGTGTACTGAACAGTGTGTTACACAGAGAGAGAGCTGTGTGTACTGAACAGTGTGTTACACAGGGAGAGCTGTGTGTACTGAACAGTGTGTTACACAGAGAGAGAGCTGTGTGTACTGAACAGTGTGTTACACAGAGAGAGAGAGCTGTGTGTACTGAACAGTGTGTTACACAGAGAGAGCTGTGTGTACTGAACAGTGTGTTACACAGAGAGAGAGCTGTGTGTACTGAACAGTGTGTTACACAGAGAGAGAGCTGTGTGTACTGAACAGTGTGTTACACAGGGAGAGCTGTGTGTACTGAACAGTGTTTTACACAGGGAGAGAGAGCTGTGTGTACTGAACAGTGTGTTACACAGAGAGAGCTGTGTGTACTGAACAGTGTGTTACACAGAGAGAGAGCTGTGTGTACTGAACAGTGTGTTACACAGGGAGAGCTGTGTGTACTGAACAGTGTGTTACACAGAGAGAGAGCTGTGTGTACTGAACAGTGTGTTACACAGGGAGAGCTGTGTGTTCTGAACAGTGTGTTACACAGGGAGAGCTGTGTGTACTGAACAGTGTGTTACACAGGGAGAGCTGTGTGTACTGAACAGTGTGTTACACAGAGAGAGCTGTGTGTTCTGAACAGTGTGTTACACAGAGAGAGCTGTGTGTTCTGAACAGTGTGTTACACAGAGAGAGCTGTGTGTTCTGAACAGTGTGTTACACAGAGAGAGAGCTGTGTGTACTGAACAGTGTGTTACACAGAGAGAGCTGTGTGTACTGAACAGTGTGTTACACAGAGAGAGCTGTGTGTACTGAACAGTGTGTTACACACAGAGAGCTGTGTGTACTGAACAGTGTGTTACACAGGGAGAGAGCTGTGTGTTCTGAACAGTGTGTTACACAGAGAGAGAGCTGTGTGTACTGAACAGTGTGTTACACAGAGAGAGAGCTGTGTGTACTGAACAGTGTGTTACACAGAGAGAGCTGTGTGTACTGAACAGTGTGTTACACACAGAGAGCTGTGTGTACTGAACAGTGTGTTACACAGAGAGCTGTGTGTACTGAACAGTGTTTTACACAGGGAGAGAGAGCTGTGTGTACTGGACAGTGTTTTACACAGAGAGGGAGAGCTGTGTGTACTGAACAGTGTGTTACACAGAGAGAGCTGTGTGTTCTGAACAGTGTGTTACACAGAGAGAGAGCTGTGTGTACTGGACAGTGTTTTACACAGAGAGAGAGAGCTGTGTGTACTGAACAGTGTGTTACACAGAGAGAGCTGTGTGTACTGAACAGTGTGTTACACAGAGAGAGCTGTGTGTTCTGAACAGTGTGTTACACAGAGAGAGAGCTGTGTGTACTGGACAGTGTTTTACACAGAGAGAGAGAGCTGTGTGTACTGAACAGTGTGTTACACAGAGAGAGCTGTGTGTACTGAACAGTGTGTTACACAGGGAGAGCTGTGTGTTCTGAACAGTGTGTTACACAGAGAGAGAGAGCTGTGTGTACTGAACAGTGTGTTACACAGAGAGAGAGCTGTGTGTACTGAACAGTGTGTTACACAGAGAGAGAGCTGTGTGTACTGAACAGTGTGTTACACAGAGAGCTGTGTGTACTGAACAGTGTTTTACACAGGGAGAGAGAGCTGTGTGTACTGAACAGTGTGTTACACAGAGAGAGAGCTGTGTGTACTGAACAGTGTGTTACACAGAGAGAGAGCTGTGTGTACTGGACAGTGTGTTACACAGAGAGAGCTGTGTGTACTGAACAGTGTGTTACACAGGGAGAGAGCTGTGTGCACTGAACAGTGTGTTACACAGAGAGAGCTGTGTGTACTGAACAGTGAGTTACACAGGGAGAGCTGTGTGTACTGAACAGTGTGTTACACAGAGAGAGCTGTGTGTACTGAACAGTGTGTTACACAGGGAGAGAGAGCTGTGTGTACTGAACAGTGTGTTACACAGAGAGAGAGCTGTGTGTACTGGACAGTGTGTTACACAGAGAAAGCTGTGTGTACTGAACAGTGTGTTACACAGGGAGAGAGCTGTGTGCACTGAACAGTGTGTTACACAGAGAGAGCTGTGTGTACTGAACAGTGAGTTACACAGGGAGAGCTGTGTGTACTGAACAGTGTGTTACACAGAGAGAGCTGTGTGTACTGAACAGTGTGTTACACAGGGAGAGAGAGCTGTGTGTACTGAACAGTGTGTTACACAGAGAGAGAGCTGTGTGTACTGAACAGTGTGTTACACAGGGAGAGCTGTGTGTACTGAACAGTGTGTTGCACAGAGAGAGAGCTGTGTGTACTGAACAGTGTGTTACACAGGGAGAGCTGTGTGTACTGAACAGTGTGTTACACAGAGAGAGAGCTGTGTGTACTGAACAGTGTGTTACACAGAGAGAGCTGTGAGTACTGAACAGTGTGTTACACAGAGAGAGCTGTGTGTACTGAACAGTGTGTTACACAGAGAGAGCTGTGTGTACTGAACAGTGTGTTACACAGGGAGAGCTGTGTGTACTGAACAGTGTGTTACACAGAGAGAGAGCTGTGTGTACTGAACAGTGTGTTACACAGAGAGAGCTGTGTGTACTGAACAGTGTGTTACACAGAGAGAGCTGTGTGTACTGAACAGTGTGTTACACAGGGAGAGCTGTGTGTACTGAACAGTGTGTTACACAGAGAGAGAGCTGTGTGTACTGAACAGTGTGTTACACAGAGAGAGCTGTGTGTACTGAACAGTGTGTTACACAGAGAGAGCTGTGTGTACTGAACAGTGTGTTACACAGGGAGAGCTGTGTGTACTGAACAGTGTGTTACACAGAGAGAGCTGTGTGTACTGAACAGTGTGTTACACAGAGAGAGCTGTGTGTACTGAACAGTGTGTTACACAGGGAGAGCTGTGTGTACTGAACAGTGTGTTACACAGAGAGAGCTGTGTGTACTGAACAGTGTGTTACACAGGGAGAGCTGTGTGTACTGAACAGTGTGTTACACAGGGACAGCCCGGTATTGTGTTAAACAATCCAACCATGTTTGTAAATGGCCCACACTTATTAATTTCTCAATTACTAAACTGAGATAACACCCATTTTGTTGAGGCTGTGACTGCGGGACTTCAGTGCTCTGATTCCCCTCACAGAAATCCTTTAAAATCCCCAGATAAGAACTCGCCCATCCCTGGGACACAACAGACCTAATCTGGTTTATTAAAATATCAAGTTGCACCATTCATTGACAGCAGCGTGTTTGAGATTACATTGTTTTGCTCAGCCAGAAAGAGAATTTTCTTCAAAGTTGGGAAGAGATAAGGGAAAAATTGCCCCATGTTGACATCAAGTCAGAAAATGTCGATAAGCGATGGGTTTTGTATCCATTTAACTTTCACAGTGCAGCTCAGTCACGATGATAATGAAAATGTCACATCAACATATTTGTAATTACCTTAGGGATGAGAGCAAAAAAAACAGTCACAAGATAATCCTTTTCTTCTTCGACTAACTCAGATGTGGATTACATAGACCTCATGGAGCAACGGCACCTTTTTTGTCCATTTGCTTCCTTGCCTCATCTCCTGAAGGCACCGTCTCACGTCGGGGATGTGTTGAGCGGGGCTTCCTGCAGACTGGTACTTTACTCAGTCTTTGTTGCTGCCCGAGATGGTCAATATTGGCCGGCGACTGGACAATGGAGGATTTCAGAGCCATGCCCGATCCTGTCCCCTATCTGATGGCCACCTGGACAGTGATCAGGAGCAGGACCCCTCACAGATTCCATCCCTCCCTCACCCAGGGGACCGGATTATTGACTGGTCATATTTTAAAATCCTCATCCCCGTTTTCAAATCCCTCCGAGGCCCTCGCCCCACCCTCCCTATCTCTGTAACCTCCTCCAGCCCCTACAATCCCTCCCAGATCTCTGCGCTCCTCCAATCCTGGCCTCTTGAGCATCTCCCGAGTCCCATCGCTCCACCATTGGCGGTCTTGCCTTCAGCTGCCTGGGGTCCCTAAGCTCTGGAATTCCCTCCCTAAACCTCTCCCACCTCTCTCTCTCTCCTCCTTTAAGATTCTCCTTAAAACCTACCTGGCATAAGATAACTACTAGGCACTTGGTCTAAGCGTTAAACAAAGCTTTAATGAACTGTTTTCCAACATGGAGATCTAGTTGTGTCCTTCACTAGTTCCTGTTGAGGAATGTCCTGAGCAAGCTGGGCCCGTGCCCGAGTATTTATACTCTCCCTGGACAGCGCCACCAGCAGGCCGCCCAGTATTACTTCATGCATGAATGACAAGATTCAAGTCACCACCGCTTTGACCAAGCTTGTGGTCATCTGTCCCCATTGAAGGCGCTAGATGAATGCAAGTAGTTGTTGTTGTTGTTGTTGGCACCCTTACCGCTGAGATGCCTTGAGGTCCAGGCAACCCCGAGGGTTGAGCCGGAGACCCTTACTGGTCCAGCATTGCTCAGCTGCTCATTGTACGAACTCACTGCGGGGGGGTGGAGGAGGGCCGCAGTGTAACCTTTCAACAAGTGCCCTACCTCTTCAGAGAAGCACGCCCAGCCTGAAATTCTCATTGAATCGCCCTCGTCCAGCAGCCCAGTGCCCACACCAAGTGGATGGAGGTCCACCATGTTTCCTGTTCCGGATGCTTGAGAACAAAAAGGGCTTCCCTTATGTGCCTGCTCAAGATATCCCAAAGTCGTGCGCCTCCGTGCATTACCCTGCGAAATATCCCATCAGGAAGAACAGGAGTCCCCTGAATCTGTGTATCAGGGCCCGCCCCATGCCATATTACCCCAAAAAAGTTGCCCCCAGTTGAATTTGGGGATGAACAGACTTAGGCCGGAATCTTAAGCTGGAGGCGAGTTGGGCGCAGGGTGGGGGGCGGTTAGAAAGTGGCCAGGAAACCCAGGAGAAGGGGTTTCCCTCCGGCCCTGCCGAATTTAACGGCGGGGCTTAATTAGCTCCGTTCTGGAGATGCTGACTGGCTGCGGGCGGGGAGGCCTGGGGCACAAGGCCACACAGAGAGGAAGGGAGGGAGGGAGGGGCGGGCGGGGGGTTTGGTCGGGAGCGCCGAAGGAGCATCGGGGTTTGGAGGGGGGAGAGGTCAGGAAGGCCATCGGAGGCCGGGCGGTGCAGGGGGTGGAGGGGGGGGCGGTTGTGGGGGAGATCGGGGGACACAGTGGGGGGAGGATCGGAGGACTCGGGTGGGGCGAGGGGCGCAGGGAGAACGGAGGGCTCATGGGGGGATCGCAGGTTCTGTGGGGGGATCGGAGGTTCTGTGGGGGGATGGGAGGGTCTGTGAGGGGATCGGAGGTTCTGTGGGGGGATCGGAGGTTCTGTGGGGGGATCGGAGGTTCTGTGGGGGGATGGGAGGGTCTGTGGGGGGGATGGGAGGTTCTGTGGGGGGATCGGAGATTCTGTCAGGGGATCGGAGGGTCTGTGGGGGGATGGGAGGTTCTGTGGGGGGATGGGAGGTTCTGTGGGGGGATCAGAGGTTATGTGGGGGGATCAGAGGTTATGTGGGGGGATGGGAGGGTCTGTGGGGGGGGTGGGAGGTTCTGTGGGGGGATGGGAGGTTCTGTGAGGGGATCGGAGGTTCTGTGGGGGGGGATGGGAGGTTCTGTGGGGGGATCGGAGGTTCTGTGGGGGGATGGGAGGTTCTGTGGGGGGATCGCAGGTTCTGTGGGGGGATCGGAGGTTCTGTGGGGGGATGGGAGGGTCTGTGAGGGGATCGGAGGTTCTGTGGGGGGATCGGAGGTTCTGTGGGGGGATCGGAGGTTCTGTGGGGGGATGGGAGGGTCTGTGGGGGGGGATGGGAGGTTCTGTGGGGGGATCGGAGATTCTGTCAGGGGATCGGAGGGTCTGTGGGGGGATGGGAGGTTCTGTGGGGGGATGGGAGGTTCTGTGGGGGGATCAGAGGTTATGTGGGGGGATCAGAGGTTATGTGGGGGGATGGGAGGGTCTGTGGGGGGGATGGGAGGTTCTGTGGGGGGATCGGAGGTTCTGTGAGGGGATCGGAGGTTCTGTGGGGGGGGATGGGAGGTTCTGTGGGGGGATCGGAGGTTCTGTGGGGGGGATGGGAGGTTAGGTGGGGGGATCGGAGGTTCTGTGAGGGGATCGGAGGTTCTGTGAGGGGATCGGAGGTTCTGTGAGGGGATCGGAGGTTCTGTGGGGGGATGGGAGGTTCTGTGAGGGGGATGGGAGGTTCTGTGGGGGGATGGGAGGTTCTGTGGGGGGATCGGAGGTTCTGTGGGGGGATCGGAGGTTCTGTGAGGGGATCGGAGGTTCTGTGGGGGGATCGGAGGTTCTGTGGGGGGATCGGAGGTTCTGTGGGGGGATGGGAGGTTCTGTGGGGGGATCGGAGGGTCTGTGGGGGGATGGGAGGTTCTGTGGGGGGATGCGAGGGTCTGTGGGGGGATGGGAGGGACTGTGGGGGGATCGGAGGGTCTGTGGGGGGATGGGAGGTTCTGTGGGGGGGATGGGAGGTTCTGTGGGGGGATCGGAGGTTCTGTGGGGGGATCAGAGGTTCTGTGGGGGGATGGGAGGTTCTGTGAGGGGATGGGAGGTTCTGTGGGGGGATGGGAGGTAATGTGGGGGGATGGGAGGTTCTGTGGGGAGATGGGAGGTTCTCTGGGGGGATGGGAGGGTCTGTGGGGGGATCGGAGGTTCTGTGGGGGGATCGGAGGGTCTGTGGGGGGATGGGAGGTTCTGTGGGGGGATGGGAGGTTCTGTGGGGGGATCGGAGGTTCTGCGGGGGGATCGGAGGGTCTGTGGGGGGGATGGGAGGTTCTGTGGGGGGATCGGAGATTCTGTCAGGGGATCGGAGGGTCTGTGGGGGGATGGGAGGTTCTGTGGGGGGATGGGAGGTTCTGTGGGGGGATCAGAGGTTATGTGGGGGGATCAGAGGTTATGTGGGGGGATGGGAGGGTCTGTGGGGGGGATGGGAGGTTCTGTGGGGGGATCGGAGGTTCTGTGAGGGGATCGGAGGTTCTGTGGGGGGGGATGGGAGGTTCTGTGGGGGGATCGGAGGTTCTGTGGGGGGGATGGGAGGTTAGGTGGGGGGATCGGAGGTTCTGTGAGGGGATCGGAGGTTCTGTGAGGGGATCGGAGGTTCTGTGAGGGGATCGGAGGTTCTGTGGGGGGATGGGAGGTTCTGTGAGGGGGATGGGAGGTTCTGTGGGGGGATGGGAGGTTCTGTGGGGGGATCGGAGGTTCTGTGGGGGGATCGGAGGTTCTGTGAGGGGATCGGAGGTTCTGTGGGGGGATCGGAGGTTCTGTGGGGGGATCGGAGGTTCTGTGGGGGGATGGGAGGTTCTGTGGGGGGATCGGAGGGTCTGTGGGGGGATGGGAGGTTCTGTGGGGGGATGCGAGGGTCTGTGGGGGGATGGGAGGGACTGTGGGGGGATCGGAGGGTCTGTGGGGGGATGGGAGGTTCTGTGGGGGGGATGGGAGGTTCTGTGGGGGGATCGGAGGTTCTGTGGGGGGATCAGAGGTTCTGTGGGGGGATGGGAGGTTCTGTGAGGGGATGGGAGGTTCTGTGGGGGGATGGGAGGTAATGTGGGGGGATGGGAGGTTCTGTGGGGAGATGGGAGGTTCTCTGGGGGGATGGGAGGGTCTGTGGGGGGATCGGAGGTTCTGTGGGGGGATCGGAGGGTCTGTGGGGGGATGGGAGGTTCTGTGGGGGGATGGGAGGTTCTGTGGGGGGATGAGAGGTTCTGTGAGGGGGATGGGAGGTTCTGTGGGGGGATGGGAGGTTCTGTGAGGGAATCGGAGGTTCTGTGAGGGGATCGGAGGTTCTGTGGGGGGGGATGGGAAGTTCTGTGGGGGGGATGGGAGGTTCTGTGAGGGGATCGGAGGGTCTGTGAGGGGATCGGAGGGTCTGTGAGGGGATCGGAGGTTCTGTGGGGGGATGGGAGGGTCTGTGAGGGGATCGGAGGGTCTGTGGGGGGATCGGAGGTTCTGTGGGGGGATGGGAGGGTCTGTGGGGGGATGGGAGGTTCTGTGGGGGGATCGGAGGTTCTGTGGGGGGGGATGGGAGGTTCTGTGGGGGGATGGGAGGTTCTGTGAGGGGATCGGAGGTTCTGTGAGGGGATCGGAGGTTCTGTGGGGGGATCGGAGGTTCTGTGGGGGGATGGGAGGGTCTGTGAGGGGATGGGAGGTTCTGTGAGGGGGATGGGAGGGTCTGTGAGGGGCTGGGAGGTTCTGTGAGGGGATCGGAGGTTCTGTGAGGGGCTGGGAGGTTCTGTGAGGGGATCGGAGGTTCTGTGGGGGGGATGGGAGGTTCTGTGAGGGGGATGGGAGGGTCTGTGAGGGGCTGGGAGGTTCTGTGAGGGGATCGGAGGTTCTGTGGGGGGGATGGGAGGTTCTGTGGGGGGATGGGAGGTTCTGTGGGGGGATGGGAGGTTCTGTGGGGGGATGGGAGGTTCTGTGGGGGGATCGGTGGGTCTGTGAGGGGATCGGAGGGTCTGTGAGGGGATCGGAGGTTCTGTGGGGGGGATGGGAGGTTCTGTGGGGGGATGGGAGGTTCTGTGGGGGGATCGGAGGGTCTGTGAGGGGATCGGAGGTTCTGTGGGGGGGATGGGAGGTTCTGTGGGGGGGGGGTGGGAGGGTCTGTGGGGGGATGGGAGGTTCTGTGGGGGGATGGGAGGTTCTGTGGGGGGATTGGAGGGTCTGTGGGGGGATCGGAGGGTCTGTGGGGGGATCGCAGGTTCTCTGGGGGGATGGGAGGGTCTGTGGGGGGATGGGAGGTTCTGTGGGGGGGATGGCAGGTTCTGTGAGGGGGATGGGAGGGCCTGTGGGGGGATGGGAGGTTCTGTGGGGGGATGGGAGGTTCTGTGGGGGGGATGGGAGGTTCTGCGGGGGGATCGGAGGGCCTGTGGGGGGATCGGAGGGCCTGTGGGGGGATCGGAGGTTCTGTGGGGGGATGGGAGGTTCTGTGGGGGGGATGGGAGGTTCTGTGGGGGATGGGAGGGCCTGTGGGGGGATGGGAGGGCCTGTGGGGGGATGGGAGGTTCTGTGGGGTGATGGGAGGTTCTGTGAGGGGATGGGAGGTTCTGTGGGGGGATGGGAGGTTCTGTGGGGGGGATGGGTGGTTCTGTGGGGGGATGGGAGGTTCTGTGGGGGGATGGGAGGGTCTGTGGGGGGGATGGGAGGTTCTGTGGGGGGATGGGAGGTTCTGTGAGGGGATGGGAGGTTCTGTGGGGGGGATGGGAGGTTCTGTGGGGGGATCGGAGGGCCTGTGGGGGGATCAGAGGTTCTGTGGGGGGATGGGAGGTTCCGTGAGGGGATGGGAGGTTCTGTGGGGGGATGGGAGGTTCTGTGAGGGGATGGGAGGTTCTGTGGGGGGATGGGAGGTTCTGTGGGGGGATCGGAGGTTCTGTGGGGGGATGGGAGGTTCTGTGGGGGGATGGGAGGTTCTGTGAGGGGATGGGAGGTTCTGTGGGGGGATGGGAGGTTCTGTGGGGGGATCGGAGGTTCTGTGAGGGGATCGGAGGTTCTGTGGGGGGGGATGAGAGGTTCTGTGGGGGGATGGGAGGTTCTGTGAGGGGATGGGAGGTTCTGTGGGGGGATGGGAGGTTCTGTGGGGGGATGGGAGGTTCTGTGGGGGGATGGGAGGTTCTGTGGGGGGATGGGAGGTTCTGTGGGAGGATGGGAGGTTCTGTGAGGGGATCGGAGGTTCTGTGGGGGGGGATGAGAGGTTCTGTGGGGGGGATGGGAGGTTATGTGAGGGGATCGGAGGGTCTGTGAGGGGATCGGAGGGTCTGTGAGGGGATCGGAGGTTCTGTGGGGGGATGGGAGGGTCTGTGAGGGGATCGGAGGGTCTGTGGGGTGATCGGAGGTTCTGTGGGGAGATGGGAGGGTCTGTGGGGGGATGGGAGGTTCTGTGGGGGGATTGTAGGGTCTGTGAGGGGATCGGAGGTTCTGTGGGGGGGGGATGGGAGGTTCTGTGGGGGGATGGGAGGTTCTGTGAGGGGATCGGAGGTTCTGTGGGGGAGATGGGAGGTTCTGTGGGGGGATGGGAGTTTCTGTGGGGGGGATGGGAGGGTCTGTGGGGGATGGGAGGTTCTGTGGGGGGATGGGAGGTTCTGTGCGGAGATGGGAGGTTCTGTGCGGGGATCGGAGGTTCTGTGAGGGGATCGGAGGTTCTGTGATGGGGGATCAGAGGTTCTGTGGGGGGATGGGAGGTTCTGTGAGGGGGATGGGAGGTTCTGTGGGGGGATGGGAGGTTCTGTGGGGGATCGGAGGGTCTGTGAGGGGATCGGAGGTTCTGTGGGGGGGATGGGAGGTTCTGTGGGGGGGATGGGAGGTTCTGTGCGGGGATCGGAGGTTCTGTGGGGGGATGGGAGGTTCTGTGGGGGGATGGGAGGTTCTGTGGGGGGGATGGGAGGTTCTGTGGGGGATCGGAGGGTCTGTGAGGGGATCGGAGGTTCTGTGGGGGGGGATGGGAGGTTCTGTGGGGGGATGGGAGGTTCTGTGGGGGGATGGGAGGTTCTGTGGGGGGATGGGAGGTTCTGTGGGGGGATCGGAGGGTCTGTGAGGGGATCGGAGGGTCTGTGGGGGGATCGCATGTTCTCTAGGGGGATGGGAGTGTCTGTGGGGGGATGGGAGGTTCTGTGGGGGGATGGGAGGTTCTGTGAGGGGGATGGGAGGGTCTGTGGGGGGATGGGAGGTTCTGTGGGGGGATGGGAGGTTCTGTGGGGGGATGGGAGGTTCTGTGGGGGGATGGGAGGTTCTGTGGGGGGATGGGTGGTTCTGTGAGGGGGATGAGAGGTTCTGTGGGGGGATGGGAGGTTCTGTGGGGGGATGGGAGGTTCTGTGGGGGGGATGGGAGGGCCTGTGGGGGGATGGGAGGTTCTGTGGGGGGATGGGAGGTTCTGTGGGGGGATGGGAGGTTCTGTGGGGGGGATGGGAGGGCCTGTGGGGGGATGGGAGGTTCTGTGGGGGGATGGGAGGTTCTGTGGGGGGATGGGAGGTTCTGTGGGGGGATGGGAGGTTCTGTGGGGGGATGGGAGGTTCTGTGGGGGGATGGGAGGTTCTCTGGGGGGATGGGAGGTTCTGTGAGGGGGATGGGAGGTTCTGTGGGGGGATGGGAGGTTCTGTGAGGGGATCGGAGGTTCTGTGAGGGGATCGGAGGTTCTGTGGGGGGGGAAGGGAGGTTCTGTGGGGGGGATGGGAGGTTCTGTGAGGGAATCGGAGGGTCTGTGAGGGGATCGGAGGGTCTGTGAGGGGATCGGAGGTTCTGTGGGGGGATGGGAGGGTCTGTGAGGGGATCGGAGGGTCTGTGGGGGGATCGGAGGTTCTGTGGGGGGATGGGAGAGTCTGTGGGGGGATGGGAGGTTCTGTGGGGGGATCGGAGGGTCTGTGAGGGGATCGGAGGTTCTGTGGGGGGGATGGGAGGTTCTGTGGGGGGATGGGAGGTTCTGTGAGGGGATCGGAGGTTCTGTGAGGGGATCGGAGGTTCTGTGGGGGGATCGGAGGTTCTGTGGGGGGATGGGAGGTTCTGTGGGGGGAATGGGAGGTTCTGTGAGGGGGATCGGAGGTTCTGTGGGGGGATCGGAGGTTCTGTGGGGGGATGGGAGGTTCTGTGGGGGGATGGGAGGTTCTGTGGGGGGGATGGGAGGGTCTGTGAGGGGGATGGGAGGGTCTGTGAGGGGATGGGAGGTTCTGTGAGGGGATCGGAGGTTCTGTGGGGGGGATGGGAGGTTCTGTGGGGGGATGGGAGGTTCTGTGAGGGGATGGGAGGTTCTGTGGGGGGATGGGAGGTTCTGTGGGGGGATGGGAGGTTCTGTGGGGGGATGGGAGGTTCTGTGGGGGGATCGGAGGGTCTGTGAGGGGATCGGAGGGTCTGTGAGGGGATCGGAGGTTCTGTGGGGAGGGATGGGAGGTTCTGTGTGGGGATGGGAGGTTCTGTGAGGGGATCGGAGGTTCTGTGGGGGGATGGGAGGTTCTGTGTGGGGATGGGAGGTTCTGTGAGGGGATCGGAGGTTCTGTGAGGGGATGGGAGGTTCTGTGGGGGGATGGGAGGTTCTGTGGGGGGGATGGGAGGTTCTGTGGGGGGATGGGAGGTTCTGTGGGGTATCGGAGGGTCTGTGAGGGGGATGGGAGGTTCTGTGGGGGGGATGGGAGGTTCTGTGAGGGGGATGGGTGGTTCTGTGGGGGGATCGGAGGGTCTGTGGGGGGATTGGAGGGTCTGTGGGGGGATCGGAGGGTCTGTGGGGGGATCGCAGGTTCTCTGGGGGGATGGGAGGGTCTGTGGGGGGATGGGAGGTTCTGTGAGGGGGATGGGTGGTTCTGTGGGGGGATCGGAGAGTCTGTGGGGGGATTGGAGGGTCTGTGGGGGGATCGGAGGGTCTGTGGGGGGATCGCAGGTTCTCTGGGGGGATGGGAGGGTCTGTGGGGGGATGGGAGGTTCTGTGGGGGGGATTGGAGGTTCTGTGAGGGGGATGGGAGGTTCTGTGGGGGATGGGAGGGTCTGTGGGGGGATGGGAGGTTCTGTGGGGGGATGGGAGGTTCTGTGGGGGGATGGGAGGTTCTGTGGGGGGATGGGAGGTTCTGTGAGGGGATCGGAGGTTCTGTGGGGGGATCGGAGGTTCTGTGGGGGGGGATCGGAGGTTCTGTGGGGGGGGATCGGAGGTTCGGTGGGGGGGGATGGGAGGTTCTGTGGAGGGATCGGAGGGTCTGTCGGGGGATGGGAGGGTCTGTGGGGGGGATGGGAGGGTCTGTGGGGGGATCGCAGGTTCTCTGGGGGGATGGGAGGTTCTGTGGGGGGATGGGAGGTTCTGTGGGGGGATGGGAGGGTCTGTGGGGGGATGGGAGATTCTGTGGGGGGATGGGAGGTTCTGTGGGGGGATGGGAGGTTCTGTGGGGGGATGGGAGGGTCTGTGGGGGGATGGGAGGTTCTGTGGGGGGATGGGAGGTTCTGTGGAGGGATCGGAGGGTCTGTCGGGGGATGGGAGGGTCTGTGGGGGGATGGGAGGTTCTGTGGGGGGATGGGAGGGTCTGTGGGGGGATGAGAGGTTCTGTGGGGCGATGGGAGGGTCTGTGGGGGAATGGGAGGTTCTGTGGGGGGGATGGGAGGTTCTGTGAGGGGGATGGGAGGTTCTGTGAGGGGGATGGGAGGTTCTGTGAGGGGGATCAGAGGGTCTGTGGGGGGATGGGAGGTTCTGTGGGGGGATGGGAGGTTCTGTGGGGGGATGGGAGGTTCTGTGGGGGGGATGGGAGGTTCTGTGGGGGGATCGGAGGTTCTGTGGGGGGATCGGAGGTTCTGTGGGGGGATCGGAGGTTCTGTGGGGGGGATGGGAGGTTCTGTGGGGGGATCGGAGGTTCTGTGGGGGGATGGGAGGGTCTGTGGGGGGATCGGAGGTTCTGTGGGGGGATCGGAGGTTCTGTGGGGGGATCGGAGGTTCTGTGGGGGGATGGGAGGTTCTGTGAGGGGGATGGGAGGTTCTGTGAGGGGATGGGAGGTTCTGTGAGGGGGATCAGAGGGTCTGTGGGGGGATGGGAGGTTCTGTGGGGGGATGGGAGGTTCTGTGGGGGGATGGGAGGTTCTGTGGGGGGATGGGAGGTTCTGTGGGGGGATCGGAGGTTCTGTGAGGGGATGGGAGGTTCTGTGGGGGGATCGGAGGTTCTGTGAGGGGAGGCTCAGAGGCCTCGGGCGGGGTCAGGGAGAACGGAGGCCTCAGAAGAGGCTCGGGGCGATTGACCGATCACGGAGGGAGTAGGTGAGGCAGGGGCACCTGATCCAGGAGGTAAGGTGAAGGCACTCAGCCCCTGGATCCAGCAGTCCTCGCCTTCCCTTATCGAGCGGGTTCCCCGTGGCCCACACAACCCGACCAGCCAGAGTTAAATGTGTAAAGGCGAATCACAATGAGGCAGGGCAGCCTCATTATAATATTTAAATGGGTGACCCGCCTCCTGGGAGCGGGTTGGTTGCCCACACCACATCCTGCCTCCATTAAACCCGAAGTGGGCGGGTTGGGGGTCGGGATTCAGTTGTTTCACACTTTCACCTCCCGCCCGACCCAAACCCACCTCCAGGGAGCAAATCAGCTGTCCCTTTACATCTGATCCATCAGCTGTATTCCTTTTCTTTTTAATTCATTCACGGGATGTGGGCGTCGCTGGCAAGGCCAGCATTTATTGTCCATCCCTAGTTGCCCCTTGAGAAGGTGGTGGTGAGCCGCCTTCTTGAACCGCTGCAGTCCGTGTGGTGAAGGTGCTCCCACAGTGCTGTTAGGGAGGGAGTTCCAGGATTTTGACCCAGCGACGATGAAGGAACGGCCGATATATTTCCAACTCAGGATGGTGTGTGACTTGGAGGGGAACTTGGAGGTGGCGGTGTTCCCGTGCGCCTGCTGCCCTTGTCCTTCTAGGTGGTGGAGGTCGCGGGTTTGGGAGGTGCTGCCGGAGAAGCCTTGGCGAGTTGCTGCAGTGCATCTTGTAGATGGTGCACACTGCAGCCACGGTGCGCCGGTGTTGGAGGGAGTGAATGTTTAAGGTGGTGGATGGGGTGCCGATCAAGCGGGCTGCTTTGCCCTGGATGGCTTCGAACTTCTTGATAAGTGCCATGTTGCACTTGAAGATTTTCAGCGACTGAGTTGCTCACAGCAACCGAATGTGGCGTTTGAAAACACCCAATGTCACAGTGCCAACGTAACACAGGTTACAGCGTGGGCACTGCCTCCTGGCACGATGACAGATGTGGCATGCTCTACATCAGTTCTGCCCTCCGAATTCAGAACCCCCAGTTCTACGCTTGCCCCATTCCCTACTGCAATTCCAATGTCCCCCCACCTCTGTATCCCCTTTATCCCCACTTCCGTGTCTATCCTATCCTTTCCTGAACTAATTGTCCTGATTTTCCATTCTGTGCCTGTCCAATTCCCAACTAGACTGCTTCCTGGGATGGGGGAGGATTGTCCTATGAGGAGAGATTGAGTAGATTGGGCCTGTACTCTCCGGAGTTTAGAAGAATGAGAGGTGATCTCATTGAAACATATAAAATTCTGACAGGGCTTGACAGGGTAGATGCTGAGAGGCTGTTTCCCCTGGCTGGGGGGTCTAGAACCAGGGGTCACAGTCTCAGAATAAGGGGTCGACCATTTAGGACTGAGATGAGGAGGAATTTCTTCACTCAGAGGGTGGTGAATCTTTGGAATTCTCTACCCCAGAGGGTTGTGGAGGCTCAGTCGTTGAGTATATTCAAGGCTGAGATCGATAGATTTTTGGATATGGGGATAGAGCAGGAAAGTGGAGTTGAGGTCGAAGATCAGCCACGATCTTATTGAATGGCGGAGCAGGCTCGAGGGGCCGAATGGCCGACTCCTGCTCCTATTTCCTATGATCCTATGTTCTGACCCCTGCTGTTTTTCAGCCATGGGGTTTTTATTTCAGAAAGAGGCGGCCACTTTTATTTTTGCTCCCACCCCTCGGCAGTGGTCGTACTCGGGCAAGGATGAAATGTTCTGTTTCCACGGTGAAGGTCAGTGCCAAGGCGAAGCCGAGGACGGGCTGTACCGTTCTCTCAGCTCAGTGCGAATCGCAAAGGGTGGGGGGCGGGGAAGAGGGAAAAAAAAGCTCGCCAAACATTTATATCCTTAATCGATAATTATGCTTGAACGTTTTGTTATTTTAACGAGGAGTTAATGCCGGAATTTTAGAGCTGGACGCGAGGGAGCTCACACACTGCTAGCTTTGGCTCTGATAGATGATGTCTCTTTATCACTCGGGAGACTGGCACTGGCCGTCACCATGGAAACTAGTCATGCCTCCTTGCCGCTCTGTGTGCTTTATTGAAATAAAAAAAGGTTGAAAGGGAAAAACAATGAGTGGGTTTGTTGGGGAATGGAAGCTGAAAGGGAAGGGAAAAAACAGATCAAGTTAGAACGCAGACGCTGGATGGGAAAGTCGGAAAAAACCGAGCGGCCAAAAGATGGGACGGAGAAATACGTCTGTAAGATGTTACGAGGCACCAGTGCAAGATCTACCCATTCAGACGCCTCCAGAGTGCAGAGGTCAGATCCGATCGGTCAAGAGTTTCCACCAATCGGTGCTCGCTGGGCAGATAATATCTGATGTTGAGTATTTTGAGTATTCAGTACATTTCCCGCTGCTCCCACCCTCCCACAGTTCTCCTCCTGAAGGCAGTAGCCCGTGTTGGCGGCGGTGCTGCCTGCTGTTTGGGCTCCTTGTCCCCTTGGTCATTGCTGCCTTGTCCGCCCGCTGGCCGTCTAACCGCGGGGCCTGGCTTGCTCTCACTGGACAGCGCACCAGGAGGAGGAACCACCCACCTCACCAGCCCAAGGGGACACGGAGACCAACGGTACTGCCACCGGGGCCCAGATCAGATCACCAAGACCAGACTGGGGGGGAGGGTGGGGGGGAGATGTTCCGCCTGCCTTGCTGGCCAAACGAGCCGCTGGGGCCCGTTCTCCCGATAACTAGAGTTTGTCTTTTTTTTTTGCACAACTCTCCCGACACATCTTTGCGTCTGAATGTCTGACTCTTGCACTGAGACGCCCCACGTTGTAAGCAACTGAACTCTGCTTGGACAACAAAAAAAACAAATTTCGAATCAATGGATGCCAGACAGTTGAAACAGAGGGTTACCTAAGTTGACAGTCAGCTTAACCCGTCCTCCATCCAGCTCGAGCCTCAAGGTGTCCGCTGAGTCCTTCGACGTCGTGGCCATCAGTAAGCCGTAGGCTCGCTGTGACATAAACCGCAAGGAGATGTCCTCCGCCTCCGTGTGCATGACAGCCGGCATCATGATTTTCATATACATGCTTCCATCATAGCTCAGGACTGTCCCTTCTAAAAACCAACAGAGAGTGAGAAAGAAAGACTTGCATTCATATAGCGCCTTTCACCACCTCCAGACGTCCCAAAGCGCTTTACAGCCAATGAAGTACTTTTTGAAGTGTTATAATGTAGACAACGCGGCTGCCAATTTGAGCACAGCAAGCTAACGTTAATAGAAACATCGAAAAATAGGAGCAGGAGTAGGCCATTCCGCCCTTTGAGCCTGCTCCGCCATTCAATATGATCATGGCTGGTCCTCTATCTCAATACCATATTCCCGCTCTCTCCCCATACCCCTTGACGCCTTTTGCGTCTAGAAATCGATCTATCTCCTTCTTAAATATATTCAGTGACTTGGCCTCCACAGCCTTCTGTGGTAGAGAATTCCACAGGTTCACCACCCTCTGAGTGAAGAAATTTCTCCTCATCTCAGTCCTAAATGTCCTACCCCGTATCCTGAGACTGTGACCCCTCGTTCTAGACCCCCCCCCAGCCAGGGGGAACATCCTCCCTGCATCCAGTCTGTCTAGCCCTGTCAGAATTTTATATGTTTCAGTGAGATCCCCTCTCATTCTTCTAAACTCTAGTGAATACAGGCCTAGTCGACCCAATCTCTCCTCATACGACAGTCCTGCCATCCCAGGAATCAATCTGGTGAACCTTCGTTGCACTCCGTCTATGGCAAGTATATCCTTCCTTAGGTAAGGAGACCAAAACTGCACACAGTACTCCAGGTGTGGTCTCACCAAGGCCCTGTATAACTGTAGTAAGACATCCTTGCTCCTGTACTCAAATCTTCTTGCAATGAAGGCCAACATACCATTTGCCTTCCAAACTGCTTGCTGCACCTGCATGTTTGCTTTCAGTGACTGGTGTACAAGGACACCCAGGTCCCTCTGTACATCAACATTTCCCAATCTATAACCAGTGAAATAATACTCTGCCATTCTGTTTTTCCTACCGAAGTGGATAACTTCACATTTATCCACGTTATACTGCATCTGCCATGTATTTGCCCACTCGCTCAACATGTCTAAATAGAGCCCAGCTCGTTACCCGGCCCAATTAAACGGAGCGGGTCTGGTGACGTCGTTGCTGACGCGTCTTCAGCGGGATCTTTAAAGGGACCCTGGCCACATTAGATTTGAAGTTTAATCGAACATATTGCCGTCAGGGCACTGCAGCACTGGAGTGCCGCAACCACTGACAATGACTGCACAGAGGCAGGGGGGGCTGCACCCAGCTTCTCCGATGACTCCCTCCGCGTGCTTAGAATTGTGGAGAAGGTTGGCGTTGTTGTTGGTGCTGCTGGCGTTGGGGCTGATCGTGGTCCGATTCTGAGGACCAAGGTGAGACAGTATAAACGGATCCATGGTGATGGCAGGCGAAGTACAGATGACTGAAGCGATCTGTCAATGGTGAGAGAGCTTCTTCCAATGAGGTGAGACTCGGGTGGCGACTTTACTGGAAAGACTTTGGGGGGAGAAATTGGGGCGCAATTATCGGCCGGGCGCAAAGTTTAGCGCCTGGCGCTAATTATCGCCTCCGACTGCAAACTTGGCTTCTATCGCCCCTGAAGGTGATTGGAGCGCTAAATCAGGCGCTACACACCTCTCTTAAGGCGCTAACGCCGAGGAGCGAGGCGCTACCTCAGAGCACTGGCGAAGCTCATGTGATGTCAGTCAGCAATGGAACACAGACACACTGGCGCCGGCCAGTTCTTAAAGGGGAGGGTCGATCTTGCTCTCCATCCACGCCCTGCTCATTGCAGCCTTGAATCTCGGCCTGGAGAGACCTGTCCATCAAATCTGCTGGAAAGAACAATGGAGAGGCCCAGGGAAAGAGCTCAGAGTGCAGCCCCCAAAGTCTCTTCTAAATCGATGCAAGGAAGGTCAAATCAAAATGAACCTGCAAAGTGTTGCTCAGTACCCAAAACTCCTTCACACAGCATTGAATCTCTCCAGAAGTCTCTCTCTCTCTCTCAGAATGCGTGGTGCAAAAATGTCGCCGACAAAAAAAGGCAGGAAGCGGCCGCCTTTAAATAGCGCTCCCCCAGTCCCTTCCCGACTGCAAAACGTTCCCCTCTACCTGTCGTTGCTAGCGGCAGGCGGTAAGACAGGGGGCGCCACGCAATATCCGGTCCGGGGTGTTGCATGCTCAACTGACGTCATGATCTGCGGTAGTGTTTAGTGCCGCCGCAAAATGTCTGGTCAATTTCGCGAGCGGCGCAAACATCGCCGCGCCCGGGCGCTAATTGCGTTCTACCCCATTAGTGCCCTCTTAGGGCGCTAACGGGAGGCGCAAAGCAACTGAGGTTTTCCCCCATGCAGCCTGCAGAATCTGTGCTGGAAATGGACGGTCCAGTAATCAGCTGGAGCAATGGCCACTGAACTCCCGCCTCAGGTTTGACAGACGTGCTTCCCGAGCAGCGTGGTTGCCGTGGCCACGCGGTTAAATTTAAAAAGAAAGTTTAAACAAAAAAGCCTGTTAAGGGTCTGACAACTAGCTGTTAATCATCTCAATCGGGTCGCTCGCCGCTGCCGGTTGGGTCAGCTCCGCGATGACAGACGCGCCCGGGGGAAAGGCGTGTGGGGGCGGGATGACAGCGGGTTCCTGACCCACTGTCAAAAATAACAACATTCCCACCCACTTCCACCCTGGAATATGACGTCCTAAGATTCTGAGGGAACTTGACAGGGTAGATGCTGAGAGGCTGTTTGCCCTGGCTGGAGAGTCTAGAACTAGACACTCTATCTACCCTATCAGTTCCCCTTAATATCTTCAAAACTTCAATCAAATCGCCCTTTAACCTTCTAAATTCCAGGGTTTATAACCCTAGCTCCTTCTGGGACAGTGGATGGAGAGTTGAACTCACTGACCCACCAAGCTTACTTTCCTTTCTCCAATTAAATATTGGGAAGACCGAAGCCATTGTTTTCAGTCCCCGCCACAAACTCCGTTCCCTAACCACTGACTCCATCCCTCTCCCTAACATCTGTCTCAGGCTGAACCACACTGTTCGCAACCTTGGTGTCGTATCTGACCCTGAAATGAGCTTCCGACCACATATCCGCAGCATGACTAAGACCACCTACTTCCACCTCCGTAACATCGCCCGTCTCCGCCCCTGCCTCAGCTCATCCGCTGCTGAACCCCTCATCCGTGCCTTTGTTACCTCCAGACTTGACTATTCCAACGCACTCCTGGCCGGCCTCCCACATTCCACCCTACGTAAACTTCAGCTCATCCAAAACTCGGCTGCCCCGTGTCCTAACTCGCACCGAGTCCCGTTCACCCATCGCCCCTCTGTGCTCGCTGACCTACATTGGCTCCCGGTCCGGCAACGCCTCGATTTCAAAATCCTCATCCTTGTTTTCAAATCCCTCCGTGGCCCTCGCCCCTCCCTATCTCTGCAATCTCTTACAACCCCCGAGATCTCTGCGCTCCTCCAATTCTGGCCTCTTGAGCATCCCCTGATTTTAATCGCTCCACCATTGGTGGCCGTGCCTTCAGCTGCCTGGGGCCCTGAGCTCTGGAATTCCCTCCCTAAACCTCTCCGCCTCTCTCTCCTCCTTTAAGACGCTCCTTAAAACCGACCTCTTTGACCAAGCTTTTGGTCACCTGTCCCTAATATCTCCTTATGTGGCTCGGTGTCAAATTTTGTTTGATTGCGCTCCTGTGAAGCGCCTTGGGATGTTTTACTACGTTAAAGGAGCTATATAAATACAAGTTGTTGCTGTTGATAAGTTGGGCGTTCTCGGCTAATGGTCGGACTCACAGAATCACAGAATCCCCACAATGCAGATAGAGGCCATTTCGGCCCATCGAGCCTGCACCGACACATATCCCATCCTATCCCCGTAACCCCACGTATTTAATCCCCCCTAACACTAAGGGTCAATTTATCATAGCCAAATCAACCTAACCCACACATCTTTGGACTGTGGGAGGAAACCGGAGCACCCGGAGGAAACCCACGCAGACACGGGGAGAATGTGCAAACTCCACACAGACAGTCACCCGTGGCCGGATTCGAACCCGGCTCCCTGGCGCTGTGAGGCAACAGTGCTAACCACTATGCCACCGTGTTGGACTCGATCGCCTACCTGTCTCGCAGTTCTTGCCGAAGTATCCGGTGCCGGTACAGTCGCAGATGTAGCGGTTCCAGCCCTCGCGGCAGTGGCCGCTGTTGCGGCACGGGCTCATGCCGCACTGCTTGAGGGTCTCCCGGGAGCAGAAGCCACTGACCCCGCCCGTGTTCTGGAGCTCGGCCAGGCGCCGCACGTCCCGGCTCTGGCCGTCGATGAAGAGGTCCCGCACGCAGCCCACGTAACCGTAGTTGAGGAAGGCGGTCCACAGCTCGGGCGGCGGCAGCAGCTCCAGACGGTTGTCGGGCAGCCCGCCCAGGTACATGTCGCTGTCCAGGTCCAGGATCTCGCTCTCGCCGTTGGCCACGAAGGGGAAGTGACGGCTGTTGACGGATATCGAGCCTGCGGAGAGGAGGAACGGGAGAACGGACTGAAGCCCCCTCAGATACAATCACGGCGAAAGACTTACATTTCTCCAGCGCCTGTCACAACCTCAGGATGTCCCAAAGCGCTTTACAGCCAATGTAGTACTTTTTGAAGTGTGGTCACTGTTGTAATTTGCGCACAGCATGATCCCAGAAACAGCACTGTGATAACGACCGGATCATCTGTTTTTTTTTGTGATGTTGGTTGAGGGATAAATATTGGCCTCAGGACACCGGAGAGAACTCCCCCCTGCTCTTCTTCCAATAGTGGCCGTGGGATCTTTTACGTCCACCTGAGAGAGCAGATGGGGTCTGGGTTTAACGTCTCATCCGAAAGACGGCAGACTGGCACCCTCCCACAGCTGGTCGTGCAGGTGGGCACAGAGCAACGCGGGACTCTTGCTCCTTTACGGCTGTCGCCCCAGTGAGTAGGGCAAGAAGGTGGCAGAAGGCGGGAGACATATGAAATTATCCACTTTGGTTTAAGAATAGAAATGCAGAATATTTTTTTAACAGGTGAGAGACGAGCAAATGTTGGCAGGCAAAGGGGTTTGGGTGCAGAGACATAGGAACAGGAGGCCATTGAGCCCCTCAAGCCTGTTACCACAGGAACAGGAGGAGGCCATTCAGCCCCTCGAGCCTGTTACCACAGGAACAGGAGGAGGCCATTGAGCCCCTCAAGCCTGTTACCACAGGAACAGGAGGAGGCCATTCAGCCCCTCGAGCCTGTTCCCCCATTCAATGAGATCGTGGCTGATCTGCGACCCAACTCCATCCACCCGCCTTTGCCCCGAATCCCTTAATACCTTTGGTTAACAAAAAGCTATCAATCTCCGATTTAAAATTAGGACGGGTGGGTTGGGGTCGGGTGTTGAGGTAAAAAACTTTAAATTCTCAAAGCCAAACCCTACCTGCCCACTTCCGGTTTTAACAGAGGCGGGTCGGGTGGGTGGGCGAACAATCCACTCCCAGGAGTGGGGTCGCTCAGTAAAAGCTTTTAAGGAGCCTGCCTGCCTCTATTTTAGCAGCATTTTTGTTTCTGACGCGCGGAGGCCGGTTTCCCGGGCCTCGGGAAACCCGGCAGGTAAAAGGAGGCGAGGATCGGTGCTGGGGCCTCAACTATTTACAATCTACATTAATGACTTGGACGAAGGGACCGAGTGTAATGTAGCCAAGTTTGCGGATGATACAAAGATGGGTGGTTAAGCAAGTTGTGCAGAGGACTCAAAGAATCTGCAAAGGGATATAGACAGGCTAAGTGAGTGGGCGAACATTTGGCAGATGGAGTATAATGTGGGAAAGTGCGAGGTGATCCATTTTGGCACGTAAAATAAAAAAGCAAATTATTATTTAAATGGAGAGAGATTACAAAATGCGACAGTTCAGAGGGACCTGGGGGTCCTTGTGCATGAAACACAAAAAGTTAGCATGCAGGTACAGCAAGTAATCAAAAAGGCAAATGGAATGTTGGCCTTTATTGCAAGGGGGTTGGAGTATAAAAGCAGGGAAGTCCTGCTACAACTGTACAGGGTATTGGTGAGACCACACCTTGAGCACTGCGTACAGTTTTGGTCTCCTTATTTAAGGAAGGATATACTTGCATTGGAGGTAGTTCAGAGACGATTGACTTGGTTGATTCCTGAGATGAGAGGGTTGACTTATGAGGAAAGGTTGAGCAGGTTGGGCCTATACTCATTGGAGTTTAGAAGAATGAGAGGTGATCTTATTGAAACATATCAGATACTGAGGGGGGCTCGACAGGGTAGATGCAGAGAGGATGTTTCCCCTCGTGGGGGAATCTAGAACTCGGGGGCATAGTTTCAGAATAAAGGGTCGCCCTTTTAGAACTGAGATGAGGAGGAATTTCTTCTCTCAGAGGGTCGTAAATCTGTGGAATTATCTGCCCCAGAGAGCAGTGGAGGCTGGGTCATTAAATACATTTAAGGTGGAGATAGACAGATTTTTGCAAGATAAGGGAGTGAAGGGTTATGGGGAGCGGGCGGGGAAGTGGCTTTGAGCCCCCAAGATCAGCCATGATCTTATTGAATGGCGGAGCAGGCTCGAGGGGCCAAGTGGCCTATTCCTGCTCCTATTTCTTATGTTCTTATGTAGAAGGGCTGAATCCATGAGGTACGTGTCTTTACAGCGCTGCTTGTGGGCCAGGAGGAGCTGGAGTGTTTCCCCTCCAGGCCCAACAAGCTTACCCCTACGCGATCGGAGCCCCGTGATGTCTGATTCACCCCCCTCCCACCCCCATAATGTCCGAACCCCCCTCCCCCCCCACCGCACTCAACCGCGCGATCTCCTAATTACCTCACATCCGCTCCCCGGCTGCTTTCCCGCCCGACACGCAGCGACCCCGTCAACCAGGCTGGCCGTCGGGCGGGAAACCTGTTGGAAAAATTTCAAAAGAGGTCCTGCGGTCAATGGCGGCAGCAGCTCTGTCCGAAAACCCTCACCCGCCTTCAGACAGAGTCAATTTCGGGACTGACATGAATCTGTCATTCATGACTTATGAAGTAATACTGGGTGGCCTGCGGATGGCGCTGTCCAGGGAGAGTATAAATACTCGGGCACGGGCCCAGCTTGCTCAGGACATTCTTTAACAGGAACTAGCGAAGGACACAACTAGACCTCCATGTTGTAAAACAGTTGATTAAAGCTTTGTTTAACGCTTAGACCAAGTGTCCAGTAGTTTTCTTACGTCAAGGACTAAATGATCCACTGGAAGCAATGACAATGTCTGTTTCTCAGCAGATTGAAGTGATAACGCATCACCTGTCCCAGTTACTTGATACGACAGCAGAAACGGTTTGTGATCCTGATGTTCAGGAACTCCCACTTGAACTCCATTGATTGATAGGCCCACTAACACAGGATCAGACTGACTGACAATCCTTCGAATCCAGGATCGCATTGACTTAGAGTCACAGAATCATCGAGTTATACAGCACAGGAGGAGGCCCTTCGGCCCATCGTGTCTGCGCCAGCCATCAAGCCCTGTCTATTCTAATCCCATTTTCCAGCACTTGGTCCGTAGCCTTGAATGCTATGGCGTTTCAAGTGCTCATCTAAATGCTTCTTGAATGTTGTGAGGGTTCCTGCCTCTACCACCCTTTCAGGCAGTGAGTTCCAGATTCCAAACACCCTCTGGGTGAAAAAGTTTTTCCTCAAATCCCCTCTAAAACTCCTGCCCCTTACCTTGAAACTATGCCCCCTGGTTATTGACCCCTCTACTAAGGGGAAAAGTTCCTTTCCATCTACCCTATCTATGCCCCTCATAATTTTGTACACCTGAATCAGGTTCCCCCCTCAGCCTTCTCTGCTCTAAGGAAAACAACCCCAGCCTGTCCAGTCTCTCCTCATAGCTGAAGCGCTGCAGCCCAGGTAACATCCTGGTGAATCTCCTCTGCACCCTCTCCAATGCAATCACATCCCTCCTATAGTGTGGTGACCAGAACTGCACACAGTATTCCAGCTGTGGCCTAACTAGCGTTTTGTACAGCTCCATCATAACCTCCCGGCTCTTATATTCTATGCCTCGGCTAATGAAGGCAAGTATCCCATATGCCTTTTTAACCACCTTATCTACCTGTCCTGCTGCCTTCAGGGATCTATGGACATGCACACCAAGGTCCCTCTGATCCTCTATCCTTCCTCTTATTCCAGATCAAGTTAACCAGTGTCCGAATAACACAGCACGACACTGACCCATGATTCCTTCCGTGTAAGCCGTGGTTCAGTGGGCAGCACCCTCGCCTCTGAGCCAGAAGGTCGAGGGTTCGAGTCCCACTCCAGAGACTCGAGCGCAAAAATCTAGGCTGACACTCCACACAGGAACGCTGCACTGTCGGAGGTGCTGTCTTTTGAATGAGCCTTGAATATACTCAACGACTGAGCATCCACAGCCCTCTGGGGTAGAGAATTCCAAAGATTCACCACCCTCTGAGTGAAGAAATTCCTCCTCATCTCAGTCCTAAAAGGCCGACCCCTTATCCTGAGACTGTGACCCCTGGTTCTAGACTCTCCAGCCAGGGGAAAACAACCTCTCAGCATCTACCCTGTCAATCCCCCGCAGAATCTAATGGGGTAAAAATTGGGTAGCGCCCCCTTTGGAGTGCTACCTTCGCCGGGGCGCTAATTTTAGCGCCACAACAAGGTTAGCGCCCCCGCGGGCGATTTTCCCAGGTAGCACCCCCGAGAGGGAGGAGGGGTGCTACTGGAAGCGCCCCACATCGCTCTTGGGGCGCTGCGAGCCAATATCGTGGCGCTATGTGCTACTGCATCTCTTCCTCCCCTTCTTAAAGGGGAGGGGCCTGGCACAGCGCGTCCCGGCGCCCAGCTGGGCCACCAGGGATCGGGGGAGTGCCGGCAACTCAAGAGGAGTGCCGGGCTCATGGAGCGCAGCCGGCACCCAGCTGGGGGGGGCTTCATGGGGGCCGGGGACAGCAACGGGGGCAGGTGCTGGCAGGTGGCCAGCAACAAAAATGGCCGCCCGCCACCTCCCCTTTAACTAGCGCCGCCCTGGCCGCAGGTAGGCCCCCCTGACCCCGTCGGACATAGCGTCCGGCGGTAAGTCGGGAGGGGGGGGGCGCCACCCAATATTACAGCCGGGGCGCTGCGCACGGTGATGATGTCATCGGCAGCCATCGCTAACCTCTCGCTGAATTTCGCGGGCGGCGTTAGCGGCGTCACGCCCAGGCGCTAGTTGATTTGCGGGCCGTTATAACGGGAGGTGCAAATCAACCAAATTTAGCCCCCTATAGGTTTCAATGAGATCACCTCGCATTCTTCTAAACTCCAGAGAGTATCGGCCCATTCTACACAATCTCTCATCATAGGACAGCCCTCTCATCCCAGGAATCAGTCTAGTGAACCTTCGTTGCACCGCCTCCAAGGCAAGTATATCCTTCCCCAGATAAGGAGACCAAAACTGCACACAGTACTCCATTATTCTGAAATCTCTCTGCTTTCCCATCTCTCTTTCCACTCTCAAAAACCTCCTGTAAATCTATCTGTTCCACTATATGTTTGGTCACCACCCCTAGTTCATATCGTTTTACATCCCGTTACACCTCTGTAAAGCAGCTTCTGATGCTTCCAGCATTAAAGGCGCTATATAAATGCAAGTTGTTATTATTTACCAGGACCATCAATAATTTGCTTAGTTTGGGTTCTGCCACAACCACTCTGCTCCAAAAAGACTTGCGTTTCTCCAGCACCTTTCACCACCTCAGGACGTCCCAAAGCTCTTTACAGCCAATGAGAGAGCAGACGGGGCCTCGGTTTCACGTCTCATCTGAAAGACGACACCTCCAACAGTGCAGCGCTCCCTCAGTACCGCCCCTCCGACAGTGCGGCACTCCCTCAGTACTGCCCCTCCGACAGTGCGGCGCTCCCTCAGTACTGCCCCTCCGACAGTGCGACGCTCCCTCAGCACTGTCCCTCCGACAGTGCGGCGCTCCCTCAGTACTGTCCCTCCGACAGTGCGGCGCTCCCTCAGTACCGACCCTCCGACAGTGCGGCATCCCTCAGTACCGCCCCTCCGACAGTGCGGCGCTCCCTCAGTACTGCCCCTCCTACAGTGCGGCGCTCCCTCAGTACTGCCCCTCCGACAGTGCGGCGCTCCCTCAGTACTGCCCCTCCGACAGTGCGGCGCTCCCTCAGTACCGCCCCTCCGACAGTGCGGCATCCCTCAGTACCGCCCCTCCGACAGTGCGGCGTTCCCTCAGTACTGCCCCTCCGACAGTGCGGCACTCCCTCAGTACTGCCCCTCCGACAGTGCGGCACTCCCTCAGTACTGTCCCTCCGACAGTGCGGCGCTCCCTCAGTACCGCCCCTCCGACAGTGCGGCGCTCCCTCAGTACTGCCCCTCCGACAGTGCGGCGCTCCCTCAGTACTGCCCCTCCGACAGTGCGGCGCTCCCTCAGTACCGCCCCTCCGACAGTGCGGCGCTCCCTCAGTACTGACCCTCCGACAGTGCGGCGCTCCCTCAGTACTGCCCCTCCGACAGTGCGGCGCTCCCTCAGTACCGCCCCTCCGACAGTGCGGCGCTCCCTCAGTACCGCCCCTCCGACAGTGCGGCGCTCCCTCAGTACTGCCCCTCCCTCAGTACTGGCACTGGGAGTGTCGGCCTGGATTGTGGGCTCAAGTCTCTGGAGCGGGACTCAAACCCACGACCTTCTGACTCAATTGCAAGAGTGCCGCCCACTGAGCCACAGCTGACAGCGAGAGCCACGGGGGTTTGCGTGCAAATAATGTTATGCCTGGCAGAAAACCCTTCTGAGAAGTTACAAGGTACGAGCAGTGCGCTATACTACAAAGTACTTACTGTTCATTTGTACACTTGCAGCTACTCGGCCATTCAGTGACTTTTATAATGTAAACTGCCCATGGACACAAAGGTCATGCTCAGAGTAATTTGTCGCTTGCCCAGTAAAAAGTAGGAAGGAACATAAGCATTAGGAGCAGGAGTCGGCCATTCGGCCCCTCGAGCCTGCTCCGCCATTCAATAAGATCATGGCTGATCTTCTACCTCAACTCCACTTTCCTGCACTATGCCCATATCCCTTGATTCCCTTAATATTCAAAAATCTATAAATCTCTGTCTTGAATATACTCAACGACTGAGCATCCACAGCCCTCTGGGGTCGAGAATTCCAAAGATTCACCACCCTCTGAGTGAAGAAATTCCTCCTCATCTCAGTCCTAAATGGCCGACCCCTTATTCTGAGACTGTGACCCCTGGTTCTGGACTCTCCAGCCAGGGGGAAACATCCTCCCTGCATCTACCCTGTCAAGCCCTGTAAGAATTTTGTACGTTTCAATGAGATCACCTCTCATTCTTCTAAACTCTAGAGAATATAGGCCTCGTCTACTCAATCTCTCCTCACAGGACAATCCCCCCATCCCAGGAACCAGACTGGTGAACCTTCGTTGCACTCCCTCTATGGCAAGTATCTCCTTCCTTAGGTAAGGAGACCAAAACTGTACACAATACTCCAGGTGTGGTCTCACCAGGGCCCTGATATAATTGCAGTAAGGGTCTTTACTCTTATACTCAAATCCTCTTGTAATAAAGGCCAACATACCATTTGCTTTCCTAATTGCTTGCTGTACCAGCATGTTAACTTTCAGTGATTCGTGTACAAGGACACCCAGGTCCCTCTGAACACCAACATTTCCCAATCTCACACCGTTTAAAAAATACTCTGCTTTTCTATTTTACCGACCAACGTCACATTTCTCCACATTATATTCCATTTGCCATGTTCTTGCCCACTCACTTAGCCTGTCTATATCCCCTTGAAGCCTCCTCGCATCCTCCTCACAACTTACATTCCCACCCAGCTTTGTATCAGCAGCAAACTTGGATATATTACATTTGGTCCCCTCATCCAAATCATTGATGTAGATTTTGAACAGCTGAGGCCCCAGCACTGATCTTTGCGGTTACCACATTGGTTACCCCTATCCATTCTGCCACATAATCCAGCCACATTCTTATTCCCAGTCTATCACTCCAGCCCTAGCTTCAGATGGCTGTGACCCAAATTCTTTTCCATGTGACTCCCGCACAATGTGCTGCAGTCTGTCAACTCTCTCATCATTATCAGCCCCATTGCTACCCTCATACTCGCAGCAGGATATTAAACGTCTTTCGATGACTTCAAATAATTTTCCCTTAAATAAGTTATGTCAATCTTGCTGCTTATAATTCCACAACCTGCTTCACTTGAAAATTATTTCACATAGGATTACGTAGGATATACGGCACAGAAAGAGTCCATTCGGCCCAACCAGTCCATGCCGGTGTTTATGCTCCACTCGAGCCTCCTCCCGTCTTTCCTCATCTAAATCTATCAGCATAACCCTCTATTCCCTTCTCCCTCATATGCTTGTCCAGCCTCCTCTTAAATTCATCTATACTTTCCGCTTCAACCACTCCCTGTGGTAGCGAGTTCCACATTCTCACCACACTCTGGGTAAAGAAGTTTCTTCTGAATTCCCTTTTGGATTTCTTGGTGACTATCTTATATTGATGGCCCCGAGTTTTGCTCTTCCACACAAGTGGAAACATTCTCTCTGTATCCACTCTATCAAAACCTTTCATCATTTTAAAGACCTCTATTAGGTCACCCCTCAGCCTTCTCTTTTCAAGAGAAAAGAGACCCAGCCTGTTCATCCTTTCCTGATAGGTATACCCTCGCATTTCTGGTATCATCCTTGTAAATCTTCTCTGCACCCTCTCCAGTGCCTCTATATCCTTTTTATAATATGGCGACCAGAACTGTACGCAGTGCTCCAAAGTGTGGTCTAACCAAGGTTCGATACAGGTTTAGCATAACTTCCCTACTTTTCAATTCTTTCCCTCTAGAAATAAACCCTAGGGCTTGGTTTTCTCTTTTTATGGCCTTGCTAACCTGTGTCGCTACTTTTAGTGATTTGTGTATTTGTACTCCGAGATCCCTTTGTTCCTCTACCCCACCCAGACTCGCACCCTCCAAGTGATAAGGAACCTCCCTATTCTTCCTACCAAAATGTAATACCTCACATTTATCTGTGTTGGGCTTCATTTGCCAATTATATTTCATTTCTTTATCCTGGCATTCATTTTTTTTGGTGTACGAATGCTACGCTCGTCAATGTGAGTGATGTTTGTGCTGGGGGGAGCGGGGGGGAGTGGAACACTTTTGTGATAAAGTATCAGGGCTCCCGAATCTGTTGAAGCGCAAATCAAGAAGCAGCGTACAGCACCCTCGCCTCTGTGGCTGAGAAATTCGACGGCGGCGTGCCCTGTTTTCAGGCGCCCAACGGACGCCTCAGCGTCCAATATGGCGGGCGGGGGGCGCGCGCGTGCGCTCATTGCGCGCTGGGAGTTGCGCCGTCCGCCATATTGGTAAAGGCAGAGAAAAGAGGCGTCCCGGGTCCATGCCTGCAACAAGCGTTAGCCCTTTTTGCACGTGCTCACGGAGGGGGGTGGGGGGGTGCCTAACGGATTGTTTGAGGCCCACCTCCGCAAAATTGGTCGAGCTTCCACTTTGGACGCAGTGGGCAATCTGGGCACAAATTGCGCTCAAACTGCGTCCGTTTGGTGAGGTGTTTTTTTTCCCCTCTCTCTCTCTCTCTCTCTTGAGTTTCCGCTCAAACGCAGGGCCTGCTCCGAGCCGGCGCGATCGGTCAGCGTTTTAAACGTAATTTTGTAAAAAAAATAAAACGTTTCTTTCAAAAATACTCCTTGATATATTTGAGAGCGGCAACTGGGTGCAGTTTGATTAATACAGATAAAAATGGGTTCATCGCAACAAAATATGCATTTCAATCGCAGGGCGCGATCTTGCCAGCCCTGGGGAGGCGGGTATGCAGGCGGGACTGCCAGGAAAATGGCAGAATTTGGGGGCGGGTGCCCAACACGCCCCCAACCCGCCTCCGTACCATCTTCCCAGGAGGCGGGAAGGGGATTGCAGCCACTTAACTGCCTGTTAACAGGTAGCTAACAGGCAGTTAAGAGGATTATCCCCATTTTTCCACCAGATATCGGGAAACCCCGCCAGGGTCACCGAGGCGAGCAGTGGGTCTGCGGGGGTCTGCGGGGTGCAAAAGTGCGCTCTGGAGGTGAGTGATGGGTGCAAGTGTGGAGAGGTGAGTGTGTGAGGTAAGTGGAAAGTGATAGAAAATGTTTCCTTACCTTTGTTTCTTCCTGCAGGCTTCAACAGTTGGGGATGCGGAGAGTCTCGCATCTCACCGGCAGAGATGACAGATGGCCGTTGCATTCTCCAATGCAGCAACCATCTAATTTCTGCTCACAGAAGATGTTTGATGAGGTCTTGAATTCAAGAACTCATCAAACTACAGAGAATGTCAGTGTTTGACAGCGTCACAGAGCTGTCAAACGATGACAATTCATCTGTCAAAAACATTTTTTGACAGATGAAACTTCATACGCTGACGTTCTCTGTCACCGGCTTCCCCTTAATGGGCCTGCTATGCCCACTGGGCGGGCTTAACAAGGTCAATCAAGGGAAAACAGCCTGGGTTGGCCACAAGTCGATGGAGGCGGGACTAAAACCCGACAAGTGGGAGTCCTGCCTCCAAAAGCTCCCCATTGGCAAAATCGCCCCCGCAGTGTCTAGTCCACTGCCTGCGAGTAACCCGATTTTAAATCACTGAAAATGACTTTAATAAACTACACAGACCCATTTGCCAGTTATATTGGCGTACAATAGTCAGTTTCTTAGTAAATTAAATAAGTATATGTATTCAAAAGTTTTTCAAAGGTGACTTGACGGCCAAAAGAACCGGCTTAACTTTACGAGACTCCTCAAAGGCCGGCAAACGGGCGCAATTCGCGGGAAACTCGCCGCGGTGACTCGTTCGATGTTGGGGGGGACGGCGCGCGACCGGTTTTGTGGGCGGGGCCGGCCTCCCAGTGCGATTTTTTTTAAAAATGAGCGCAAAAGATGGCGGTGACGCGATTCACGCCGGACGTAAATTTGCGGTTAAAAATCGCGCGCGATCCTTTTGCGCGGGTCACGCCGATTTCGGGCGAATGGCGCCGGGAAAAACCAGCGCCACCCAGCGGGAACTCCACCCCTGTGTATTTATCGCCGTCTCGCCTGCCTCCTCTGCATCGTGGAGTCTGCTTCTCCTCAGGCCGTGGCCGCTGGGGCCAATATTCTATTCTTCCTGCCTGCAAAAGAGGCAGGAAGAATGGAAAAACTGAATATTTTTTTAAACGGTGAGAAACTATTAAATGTCGGTGTTCAGAGAGATTTGGGTGTCCTAGTACAAGAAACACAGAGAGTTAGCATGCAGGGCAAGCAAGCAACGAGGAAGGCAAATGACATGTTGGCCTTTATTGCAAGGGGGTTGGAGTATAAGAGTAAGGAAGTCTTGCTACAATTGTACAGGGTCTTGGTGAGACCACACCTGGAGTACTGTGCACAGTTTTTGGTCTCCTTATCTGAGGAAGGACATCCTTGCCTTGGAGGCGGTGCAACGAAGGTTCACTAGATTGATTCCTGGGATGAGAGGGCTGTCCTATGAGGAGAGATTGTGTAGATTGGGCCGATACTCTCTGGAGTTTAGAGGAATGAGAGGTGATCTCATTGAAACAGATAAGATTCTGAGGGGGATTAACAGGGTAGATGCTGAGAGGCTGTTTCCCCCTGGTTGGGGAGTCTAGAACCAGGGGTCACAGTCTCAGAATAAGGGGTCGGCCATTCAGGACTGAGATGAGGAGGAATTTCTTCACTCAGAGGGTGGTGAATCTTTGGAATTCTCTACACAGAGGGCTGTGGAGGCTCAGTCGTTGAGTATATTCAAGGCTGAGATCGATAGATTTTTGGACTCTAGGGGAATCAAGGGATATGGGGAGCGGGCGGGAAAGTGGAGATGAGGTTGAAGATCAGCCTTGATCTCATTGAATGGCGGAGCAGGCTCGAGGGGCCGAATGGCCGACTCCTGCTCCTATTTCTTATTTATGGCCTATGTACCACAATCGCCCCCCAAATAAATGAATGTTCGTACCTGAGCGACCGTCCCGTTGAAAGTCGACGTGACACCACTCTCCATCGTTCACCTTCTTGTTGGTGGCCCTGATCTTTATCGCGCCCGATCCCATGTCCAGCAGCAGGAAGAGGAAGCCGTCGAGGAGCTCCATGGCAAAGTAGTCCACCTTCTGGACCCGTTCGACCCGCGCCTCCTTCTGGTACTGGGGCTTGCCGTGGCTGAAGAGGAGCAGGCCGTTGGGTTCGGTGGTGCAGAAGTCGAAGGAGATGGAGCCCGTCTTCTTCGTGTTCCACTTGGGGAGGGAGATGTAGGCCTCCGGCTCCTCGAAGGTGACCGGATCTAAGGCGGCCACGTTCTCGCACCGGAACACCAGGTCCCCGTGCACCTTCATTTTGGAGTCGCCCTCCTTCGCTAGGCGGGAGAGCTCCAGCTTGAAGTCGTTGTTCTTGTAGACGACCTGTTGAAAACGGAGAAAGTCAAATCGGCCCGCGGCAACCGTCCTGTTATAGTCTTCATTTTCCGAGAGGGCGACCCCGAGCTTTCGGTCGCCTCTTGACATGAATCTTGTCATGACTTATGAAGTAATACTGGGCGGCCTGCTGGTGGCGCTGTCCAGGGAGAGTATAAATACTCGGGCATGGGCCAAGCTTGCTCAGGACATTCCTTAACAGGAACCAGCGAAGGACACAACTAGATCTCCATGTTGGAAAACAGTTGATTAAAGCTTTGTTTAACGCTTAGACCAAGAGCCTAGTAGTTTTCTTACATCACCTGTCACGTTAATTCTCTGGCCCCCCTCCCACTCTGACCTCTCCGTCCTCGGCCTCTTAGACTGTTCCACCGAAGCTCAACGTAAGCTCGAGGAACAGCACCTCGTCTTTCCATTAGGCACTTTACAGCCTTCTGGACTCAACATCGAGTTCAACAATTTCAGACCAGAACCTGTAAACGGTAGCTGTTGATGGTTCTGCCATTGCCATTTATACCTCCTCTAGACCCATCTTGTGTTTCTTAACTTGAGTCTAATAAGCAGGATGAGGTGGTGTGGACTGGGGGGGCCTTCAAGCTGCCATCTATTTCCTGAAAACTAACGATGCTCGTAAGATGTGGAAGTTTGGATCAGATTGTCAGCTGTTACTGTGACCCCGCACGACCTGCTGACTGATCTCCGAGAGACAGCATCGGCAAGGACCCAACTGTGAACTAAAGCCAGCGCCCACTAGAGTAAGGAGCGAATGGGGAAGGCAGAGATGGGATTCCATTTCATTTTTCTCCCCACCCTGACAGCCCTCCAGTACATAAATCAAAGGGCCATGATTCAAGGCGGGAGTCCATGCACTCCCTGTATATCTCCTGTATTCCCTGGAATTTAGAACATAAGAAATAGGAGCAGGAGTCGGCCATTCGGCCCCTCGAGCCTGCTCCACCATTCAATAAGATCATGGCTGATCTTCAGCCTCAACTCCACTTTCCCGCCCGATCCCCATATCCCTCGATTCCCTGAGAGTCCAAAAATCTATCGCTCTCTGTCTTGAATATACTCAACGACTGAGCCTCCACAGCCCTCTGGGGTAGAGAATTCCAAAGATTCACCACCCTCTGAGTGAAGAAATTCCTCCTCATCGCAGTCCTAATGGCCGACCCCTTATTCTGAGAGTGTGACCCCTGGTTCTAGACTCTCCAGCCAGGGGGAAACATCCTCTCAGCATCTACCCTGTCAATCCCCCTCAGAATCTTATATGTTTCAATGAGATCACCTCTCATTTTTCTAAACTCCACACAAATAGGGCCATTCTACTCAAACTCTCAACCCAGCAATCAATCTAGTATTAATTTAGAAGGTTAAGGGGCGATCTGATCGAAGTTTTCAGGATATTAAGGGGAACTGATAGGGTAGAGAGAGAGAAACTATTTCCGCTGGTTGGGGAGTCTAGGACTAGGGGGCAGAGTCTAAAAATTAGAGCCAGACCTTTCAGGAGTGAAGTTAGGAAACACTTCGACACACAAAGGGTGGTAGAAGTTTGGAACTCTCTTCCGCAAACAGCAATTGATGCGGAGTCCATTGTTAATTTTAAATCTGAGATTGATGGATTTCAGTTAAACAAAGGTATTAGGGGATATGGGCCAAAGGCGGGTAGATGGAGTTGGGTCACAGATCAGCCATGATCTCATTGAATGGCAGAACAGGCTCGAGGGGCTGAGTGGCCTCCTCCTGCTCCTATCTTCCTACAACTGTGAGGCACATCCTGGTGCTGAAACATGTTCTAGGAGAAGTCATCAGGCAGTAATAAGGAGCAGGAACCTTGGTTGCATTATCCCCTCATGAGCCTGAAGGATAAACCCCAACTCCTATCACAGCTGTTTCCTTTTAATAATGCATTTGTTCACTGAATTGGTGCCCCATTTGTGAATTAGATCCAGGGCAAAGCTGCCCGCTTGATTGGCACCCCATCCACCACCTTAAACATTCACTCCCTCCACCACCGGCGCACCGTGGCTGCAGTGTGTACCATCTACAAGATGCACTGCAGCAACTCGCCAAGGCTTCTTCGGCAGCACCTCCCAAACCCGCGACCTCTTCCACCTAGAAGGACAAGGGCAGCAGGCGCATGGGAACACCACCACCTCCAAGTTCCCCTCCAAGTCACACACCATCCTGACTTGGAAATATATCGGCCGTTCCTTCATCGTCGCTGGGTCAAAATCCTGGAACTCCCTCCCTAACAGCGCTGTGGGAGCACCTTCACCACACGGACTGCAGCGGTTCAAGAAGGCGGCTCACCACCACCTTCTCAAGGGGCAATGAGGGATGGGCAATAAATGCCCACATCCGACGCCCACATCCCGTGAATGAATTAAAAAAAAAATTAGCCCCCACGAATCTTCCATCGGGCAGGAAATCAGTCCTTACAGTTGTCCAACCGTTCCGCAGTCGTCCCGGTAATACTTACATCCTTCAAACACCCCATGAAGTTGTTGCTCACAGGTGAGCCTGGGAGATCGGCTGTGCTCGGGCTCCCGCCAATGTAGAAAAAATCGTCGGAGCCCAGCATGGTGTAGTCCTCCTGTGTGTAGCCCGTTGTCGTCAGAATCCCATCCACCGATATGGTAACCTGCCCAGGAGCAGAGGGGGGGGGGAGCAAAAAGATGGGATACAATCTATTACCAATTGCCGCAGGGACATAGACAGGCGCCTGGATTGGTTCTCCATTTTCATGTCTGCTTTTCACCCTTGTTGAATCGTGTTGGGACGTACTGGCAGCAACAGAGGAGAGTAAAGCACAGGGCCTGATGGTTTGAACGCTGGTTCTTGGCGCTGATCAGTAACCGCTGGCCAGGTATAATCAGTAACCAGTTCTTATTATCTAAACTACCAAGTGCCCGCTATCTGGTCTAGACAGTCGAAATGGTGCAATGCCCTGAAGGTTGTGGTAGCTGCTCGAATGCTACGTTAGACGCGATCTACAGGATAGGCACTGCCCTCCCAGTGCGTCCAATCCTAGAATTACTGCTTTTCCCCACGGACACCGGGCTGGCACTGTTATCCTAGCTTTCTAGCCTACTCACTGCACCATACTATGGGCACAACACGGGAAGCATTATGGCAACCCAGCTGCACTGTCTAGCACAACTAATGAAGGGTACTGCGGGCACACGCCTGGCAATGCCACCTATCTGTTTACTGGAGTCTTGAAGTGCCGATCTCAAAAACTGCCAATCTGGGGTCAAAATAACTTTAAACGCACCAGAGAAAATAAGCAATGAGGTTGTTCTTATATTACTGTGAAGTGAAGGTTGTGATTGTTGGTGAAAGTCCAACTTCGGTTATGGGTGTCACCTCAGCGTGCCTATCCCTTTAATGACCGCCGATCTCCCATGGCATTGCTCAGGATAAGGTGGGAGACGCACGGTGACCCAGCATTGCGCCGCGGGGCAACTTACAACTTGGGTAGAAATGGAAAACGGGCCGTATCGGATCGGCTGCCTGTTACACGTCCCTGTGAAAAGAAAAATTGGCTGGGATCTATCACGGCCACACTGAAAGATGCACTCCCATGCGACAGCCAAGGCATTGTAACGTAGTGGGTCTGCAGCACGTTCGTTGTGCTTCTTTCTCACTCGCTAATTCTTTCTCATTGACTCCCTTAGTCTTTGCCTTCCGCCCTTCCCCTCTCTGTATGGCTGCCACACACACCGGTTTCAGTGTTGTGTCTGCGTCACTCATCCGACTTCGAAGAGCATAAGAATTAGGAGCAGGAGTCGGCCATTCAGCCCCTCGAGCCTGCTCCACCATTCAATAAGATCGTGGCTGATCTTCCACCTCATCTCCACTTTCCTACCTGATCTCCATATCCCTTGATTCCCCTAGAGTCCAAAAATCTATCGATCTCTGTCTTGAATATACTCAACGACTGAGCCTCCACAGCCCTCTGGGGTAGAGAATTCCAAAGATTCACCACCCTCTGAGTGAAGAGATTCCTCCTCATCTCAGTCCTAAATGGCTGACCCCTTATTCTGAGGCTGTGACCTCTGGTTCTAGACTCTCCAGCCAGGGGAAACAGCCTCCCTGCATCTACCCTGTCAAGCCCTCGTTCTCTGTTGCAAGGTTACATAGTTTGCAAGTCTCCCTCTGGCTCCCCTCACTTCTGCCTGTCCTCAGTGTGGCTTCCCACACATGTTCCTTCACCGACATACTCCAGAGCGGTCATTGTACCACTCCACGGTCCCAGTGAGGAGACTCACCTGACAGAGCGAATATTGGAAACTCGGGGCGTAAGCTGTGTGTGAATTTCTGGTGGGTTGCTTCTGGCGGAGCTAGCGCGAGGTCAACAAAATTCTTCCCTGATATCAGTGTGTCACCTTCCTTCCAAGGCCTAGGAAGCCGGGAGGCAACCTGTACTGAGCTGGGTGGTGGGATGGGAAGAGTTTGTTGGACAGGTGCTGCAGCAAGGGTAGTTCAGAGGGAGAGTGGGGCCGAGGCTCAAGAGAAGAGGGATTGCGGCCTGTAGCAGGAAGGAGCAAGATGTTGGAGCGGGGGGGGGGGGGCGGGGGTGGGAGCAGAACTTGAGAGCAGCCACGGGGAGATGGGAGATGGCAGCGTTGAGGTCGAGCAACACTTGGTGGGACTGCGGCCTTGACGGTAGTTGCTGGGCTCCAGAAACACATGTGGAGGCTGGGACATAGGAGTACACGTGAGTGGGGTGGGGGAGCTGGGTGAGGCTCAGGTGTACTCCAGAGCACTGGAGAGCGTGCTGGATCAAATGGGGGAGGCTAGACTGTGTGAGAAGGAGGACACTCTGAGATATACAAGTTCGGGATGGTGGGGGGGGGACTTAGGTGCACTGGAGAGGGGACAGGATCGTAGCAGCACTGAGATGGTCGGGGCTGGGAGCACTGAAAGACAGAATTGCATTTATATAGCGCCTTTCGTGACCACCGGACGTCCCAAAGCACTTTACAGCCAATGAAGTACTTTTTGAAGTGTGGTCACTGTTGTAATGTAGGAAACGCGGCAGCCAATTTGTGCACAGCAAGCTCCCACAAACAGCAATGTGATAATGACCAGATCATCTGTTTTAGTGATGTTGGTTGAAGGATAAATATTGGCCCCAGGACACCGGGGAGAACTCCCCTGCTCTTCTTCCAATAGTGGCCCGTGGGATCTTTTACGTCCACCTGAGAGAGCAGATGGGGCCTCGGTTTAACGTCTCATCCTGAAAGGCGGCACCTCCGACAGTGAACTGGAGTGTCAGCCTAGATTTTTGTGCTGAAGTCTCTGGAGAAGAACGTGAACCCACAACCTTCTGACTCAGAGGCGAGAGAGAGAGAGTGACCCACTGAGCCACAGCTGACACTGAAGGTTGGGGGGATGGGGGGGGCGTGTCATGGGGGTTGGAAGACATTGCAGGTCGAGGACACAGACCCAGGCCTGAGGATGGGACCAGGTCCAGGGCACAGACCCAGGCCTGAGGATGGGACCAGGTCCAGGGCACAGACCCAGGCCTGAGGATGGGACCAGGTCCAGGACACAGACCCAGGCCTGAGGATGGGACCAGGTCCAGGGCACAGACCCAGGCCTGAGGATGGGACCAGGTCCAGGACACAGACCCAGGCCTGAGGATGGGACCAGGTTCGGGGCACAGACCCAGGCCTGAGGATGAGACCAGGTCCAGGAAAGAGACCCAGGCACGAGAGTGACCAAACCTGGCAACAGGGGGAGCACAGGCACAGCAGGAGTCTTTCACGACCTCAAGACGTCCCAAAGCGCTTTACAGCCAATGAAGTGAGTATTGTGTGCAGTTTTGGTCGCCTTATCTGAGGAAGGAAGTTCTTGCCATGGAAGGAGCTCAGCGAAGATTCACAAGGCTGATACCTGGGATGGCAGGAATGACGTATGAGGAGAGATTGGATCGATTGGGCTTATACTCGCTGGAGTTTAGAAGAATGAGAGGGGATCTCATTGAAACTTATAAAATTCTGACAGGTCTGGACAGACTAGATGCAGGAAGGATGTTCCCGATGGTCGGGGAGTCCAGAACCAGGGGTCATAGTCTAAGGATAAGGGGTAAGCCATTTAGGACAGAAATGAGGAGGAATTTCTTCACCCAGAGAGTGGTGAACCTGTGGAATTCTCTACCACAGAAGGTAGTTGAGGCCAATTTATTAAATATATTCAAGAAGGAGTTAGATATATTTCTTAAGGCTAAAGGGATCAAGGGATATGGGGAGAAAGCAGGGACAGGGTACTGAATTTGGATGATCAGCCATGATCTCATTGAATGGCGGAGCAGGCTAGAGGGGCCGAATGGCCTACTCCTGCTCCTATCTTCTATGTTTCTATGTGCTTGTTGGAGTGTGGTCGCTGTTGTAACGTAGGACTTAAAAGGCGAAAAGAGGCATTGGGACAGACAAACACATCAGGAGAAGCTTTGAAGCTTATTTTAGTTGGGGAGTGGGCCAACAGTGTCAGAGCAGTCAGTCAAAACGTGGCGACCACACCTCTTGGGGGGGGGGGTTGGAGCTAGCGGTCGGCAGATCTGACTTAATTGGAGCAAAATCTTAAAGCTCTGGTGGAAAACACTTTGATTTGGTATTTTTAAGGCCAGCGATATTCAGGGACCAAACCTAAGCAAAGCAACTTGTAGCCTAGGTTTACCAGAATGATACCCGGACTCCAAGGGTTAAGTTACGAGGAGAGATTACACAAACTAGGGCTGCATTGCCTGGAAATTTAGAAGGTTAAGGGCGATCTGATCGAAGTTTTCAGGATATTAAGGGGAACTGATAGGGTAGAGAGAGAGAAACTATTTCCGCTGGTTGGGGAGTCCAGGACTAGGGGGCAGAGTCTAAAAATTAGAGCCAGACCTTTCAGGAGTGAAGTTAGGAAACACTTCTACACACAAAGGGTGGGAGAAGTTTGGAACTCTCTTCCACAAATGGTAATTGATGCTCGATCAGTTGTTAACTTTAAATCTGAGATTGATAGATTTTTGTTTAAGCCTCCCTTAATAACTTCCGTCAAATCACCAATTAACCTTCTAAAATTCCAGTGAATAGAAGCCTAGTTTGTGCAATCCCTCCTCATAATTTAACCCTTGGAGTCCTGTTAACCAAAGGGTATTAAGGGATATGGGACAAAGGCGGGTGGATGGAGTTCGGTCCCAGATCAGCCATGATCTCATTGAATGGGGGAACAGGCTCGAGGGGCTGAATGGCCTCCTCCTGTTCCTGTGTTCCGAACCGTTTGCACGTATAGCTAAGCGCTTACTGGAAATTGTGCGACAAAAAAAAAAGTCTCTGTCTGTTGTCTTCCTTTACAGAATAGAAGCTTCCCAAAGCTGTGAGGAAGACGTTCAGGGAATCCTACACTTCAAAAGCCAGTTGCCGGTTGTGGCTGAGGATCGCTGCTTGTGAGGTTTGGGGTGTGAGATTGGCCAACGTGAGGGGAGACACATCGGCAGTAGAGAGAGAAGACACAGCGCAGAGCAGGGGGTAGGGATGGCCACCAACAAGGGTGGGTGGGCCAGGCCAGATTCGACAGTAAATAAAGAGACACTGTTCCCAGTGGCTGAAGGGTCGGTAACCAGAGGACACAGATTTAAGGTGATTGGCAAAAGAACCAGAGGCGACACGAGGAAAAAGTGTTTTACGCAGCGAGTGGTTAGGATTTGGAACGCGCTGCCTGATAGGGCGGTGGACACAGATTCAATAGGAGCCTTCAAAAGGGAATTGGATAAATACTGGAAGGAGAAAAAATTGCAGGGATATGGGGAAAGAGCGGGGGAGTGGGACTAACTGGATCGCTCTTCGAAAGAGCCGGCGCAGGCTCGATGGGCCGAATGGCCTCCTTCTGTGTTGCACCATTCTATGATGGACAGGAGAGGGGTAAAGTGCCACCGTGGGTGCTCGGCCCTGCCATGGGCCAAGTGGGGAGAGGAAGGGGAGAGGACTAGTTTTGTGGGGCTTGTGCTGATTTGTGCGAGGCGGGGTTTGGGGAAGAGGCCATTTCGGGGGGGCTCTGCGAGACCGTGGGCCATACTGGAGGGAGAAGGGTGAAAAGGCCAGCTCAAGGGCTCTGTGTTAAGGATGGGGGGGCAGGAATGGCAGCAGGGTTCGTGACAACTCATTGTTTGGTGGCCCATCACCACCTGGTGTAGAAATGCACCTGGGAGGCTCATCAGCGTCTAATACAGGTAAGTTTAACAGAGTGACAGAGATAGGGTTATGGATACAGGCATGACAGGAAGTGTGACAGTGCTACAGAAATTCTCTGCAAATCTCCCATGGCGTTGTTTATGCTAGGTCAGGTGATACGCTGTTTTATAAAAACAGGAGGACAATACCATGTCATGGACAACGGGTTAAGGTAGAACGAGCAGTGGGAGCTCTAGGGTTTACAGTTTTGGTCTCCTTACCTAAGGAAGGATACACTTGCCACAGAGGGAGTGCAACGAAGGTTCGCCAGACTGATCCCTGGGATGAGGGGGATTGTCCTATGAGGAGAGATTGAGTAGACTAGGCCTATATTCTCTGCAGTTTAGAAGAATGAGAGGGGATCTCATTGAAGCACACAAAATTCTTACAGGGCTTGACAGGGTAGATGCAGGGAGGATGTTTCCCCTGGCTGGAGGGTCTAGAACCAAAGGTCACAGTCTCAGGATAAGAGGTCGGCCATTTAGGACTGAGATGAGGAGAAATTTCTTCACTCAGAGGGTGGTGAATCTTTGGAATTCTCTACCCCAGAGGGCTGTGGAGGCTCAGTCGTTGAGTATATTCAAGGTAGAGCTCGATCTTTGGACATTCAGGGAATCAAGGGATATGGGGATAGTTGAGGTAGAAGATCAGCCATGATCTTATTGAATGGCCAACTCCTGCTCCTATTTCTTATGTTCTTATGTTCAAAGTTAGGAAGGGGTTTTGATAGAGTAGAAACCAGTGGCAGGATGGTAGGGATATGGCGATAGGGCCGGTGAATGGAGTTGAGGTAGAAGATCAGCCATGACCTCATTGAATGGCGGAGCAGGCTCGAGGGGCCGAATGGCCGACTCCTGCTCCTATTTCTTATGTTCTGATGGAAGGAGTAGAGGTTGAACTCTGATCAACTAGAAGATCCACTGCCAATCAAAACGGGCAAAATAAATCTATCATCCCCCGCACCACGGAGCTTTCTTGCGCTCATCTCCGTCACTGGATTGCTTCTTGTTGGAGAGAGGACTTTGCCAGTCTGCACCAAGCAGCCATGTTTCAGCATCTGTCTCCTTCCCCACGCGCCAGATGTGCCTGTCTCTCGCACCGGTGAGCAATCATTTTCCTCTGACTCTTTAAAGTTTTTAAAGAGTGTGCAGGGACAGAGGGCTCCTGGGAGTTAATGTGCATAGGTCCCTGAAGGTGGCAGGACATATTGAGAGAGTGGTTAGCAAAGCATCTGGGATCTTGGGCTTTATAAACAGAGGTATTGTGTACAAAAGTGGAGAAGTTATGCTGAATCTTTATAAAGCGCTGGTTAGGCCACAGCTGGAGTATTGCGTCCAGTTCTGGTCACCACACTTTAGGAAGGATGTGAAGGCCCTTGAGAGGGTGCAGAGGAGATTTACCAGAATGGTTCCGGGGATGGGGGATCTTAGCTACAAGGACAGGTTGGAGAAGCTGGATTTGTTTTCATTAGAGCAAAGGAGGTTGAGGGGTGATTTGATAGAGGTGTACAAGATTATGATGGGTTTGGATAGGCTAGACGGGGAAAGGCTGTTCCCACTAGTTGATGGTACAAGGACTAGGGGACAGATTTAAGGTTTTGGGCAAGAGATACAGGGGGGGACGTGAGGAAAAACTTTTTTACGCAGCGAGTGGTGAGGACCTGGAACTCGCTGCTGACGGAAGTGGTGGAAGCGGAGACACTCAATGTTTTCAAGGGGAGACTGGATAGGCACTGGAGGGAAATAAACTTGCAGGGCTACGGGGATAGAGCGGGGGAATGGGACTGACTGGATTGCTCTACAGAGAGCCGGCACGGACTCGATGGGCCGAACGGCCTCCTTCTGTGCCGTTATGACTCTATGACTCTTTACTCGGTACGATAGCTGCTGTGGCCTTTCTGAACTCCAGTAAACAACAACTGGCATCGCCCCAGGCTGTGATGCAGTCAACCGGCTTGGGCGACGTTTTCACATGGAGGGGAGGGGAGGGGTTCTCATTCGCGCTGTTCCTCACGCCCTTGCTACTTTCCTACACTTACACCGACTGACTGAGCTTTGGAGGCTATCAGCGCAGAAAGACCGCTCCGACTTCGAGGTTCACGCAAGCGCCTAAGAAAGCTTTGACTAAGAAAAGGCCCGTCAAGCCCAGCCCTCTCACAGTCCAGGGGCGACTACCACAATCTGGAGCTTCCCCCTCCCACCCAAGGTGTGCCTTCCTGACGCGCGTCAGCCAAGCAGATCCATCAACAGCACGGCTGACATTCGATCCTCTTTCTCCACAGGTACCGACCCAAGCCTCTCTTCAAAAAGGCCTCAACTGACCTCAGGAGTAACCATCATTCCCGAAGGTCTGTTCCACAAAGCAACTGTTCTCACCTCCTGCTCGAGACTTACGAAGGTCAGTGCTGGGATCAGTGAGGGCTCCAGCGTGTTGAAATGATTTAAATTGGTCATCTAACTCAAATTCAGTTGCAATTCCAATTTCTTAGTCGCAAATCTTTCTCCCCCCCACCACCCCACTCCTCCGCCACTTCAAACCATCAGGCCTGGTTTTTTGGGGAATCTCATCTGTTGGCATCATATTAGAAGAGCAATTCTTGAACTCCAGCCAGTCTCCTCCTTCCACTAATAAGTTTATCAAGGGACTGCAAAGGGCCAAAACAGAACCAGTGCCACACACTAGGACTGTATCTCAGAGTGAAGCTCCAACTAAGACATTCTCTTTGCGAAGTCTCTACAGTGTACGGTTAAATACAGTGAACCCTGTGTGTCATAGCTTTAATCTCAGGCTTTCCTCGAATGTATGACTGGCTCTTGATTGGCTTGGCCACACTGTCCTTCTACTTCTAGCGAGCTGGTGAGGATCCTGTGAAAGCCAGACGCTAAATCATTTGTTTCCAAGCTGTTTAGTGACTTATTTACCGATCATTAGGACTCCAGCAGCACACAAGGGGCGCGGTGGCATAGTGGTTATGTTACTGGACTAGTAATCCAGCAGCCTAGACTAATAAGCCATGAGCCATGACCCATGATCCTTGACCCATGAGCCATGATCCAAAAACCATGATCCTTGAGCCATGATCCTTGAACCATGATCCAAGAGTTCAAATCCCACCACGGCAGTTGGGGAATTTAAATTCAGTTAATTAAATTCATTTGGAGTTAAAAAAAAACTAGTAATGGTGACCACGAAACTATTGGATTATCCTCGAAATCCATCTGCTTCACTAATGTTCTTTAGGGAAGGAAGTCTGCTGTCCTTACCTGGTCTGGCTTATATGTGACCCACAGCAATGTGGCTGACTAGCAAGCCACTTATTCAAGAAGGCGGCTCACCACCACCTTCCTGAGGACAATTAGGGATGCGCAATAAATGCTGGGCCTTGCTGGTGATGTCCACATCTCATGAATAAAAAAATCCATGAGGTACTCAACATGAGATATCTCCATTTCAGGTGTGACCCACCACTGAAGGATGTTTCCAAGACCCAACTGCCCCTCTCTGATTTGGCTGGTTGTAATGCCGATGTTTTCCGTATCTTTAGTTGACTGAATAAGGCCAGGAATGAGGTGCCCAGTTCGCACCAGGCTCCATGGAACTGTGCACCATCCTTTCAGGGAAAGAACTCACCTGAGCACAAGGACCCTCTCCAGTTAGTTAATCCACCTGCAATCGTGATCAAGCTCCAAGATTGGCTTGGGCTCAAAGGTCCTCCCTCAAACTATATCATTCTGAGCTCCTGCAGCTTTCGTGTACGTAACTACCCGTTATCTCTCGCTGCAACAGAAATTCATCGTCACTAGTTTACACATGGAGACATGTTGGTAGTTGGCCCACTCTCACTTGAAGAAATTAAGTGGGCAATCTTCTCCTTTTAATTGTCTTGGAACTCAATGGTGGGATACTGAGAAGTGTAAGAGGATCAGAGGGACCTTGGAGTGCATGTCCACAGATCCCTGAAGGTAGCAGGACAGGTAGATAAGGTGGTTAAGAAGGCATATGGGATACTTGCCTTTATTAGCCGAGGCATAGAATATAAGAGCAAGGAGGTTATGCTGGAACTGTATAAAACACTAGTTCGGCCGCAGCTAGAGTACTGCGTGCAGTTCTGGTCACCACATTACAGGAAGGATGTGATCGCACTAGAGAGGGTGCAGAGGAGATTTAGCAGGATTGAAGAATTTGAGCTATGAGGAAAGATCGGATAGACTGGGGTTGTTTTCTTTGGAACAGAGGGGGCTGAGGGAAGATTTAATTGAGGTGTATAAAATTATGAGGGGCCTAGATAGAGTGGATAGGAAGGACCTATTTCCCTGAGCAGAGAGGTCAATAACCAGGGGAGAATAGATTTAAAGTAATTGGTAGAAGGATTAGAGAGGAGTTGAGGAGAACTTTCTTCACCCAGAGGGTGGTGGGGGTCTGGAACTCACTGCCTGAAAGGGTGGTAGAGGCAGAACGCCTCATCACATTTAACAAGTACTTGGATGTGCACTTGTAACCTGCAGGGCTACGGACCAAGAGCTGGAAAGTGGGATTAGGCCGGATGGCTCTTTGTCGGCCGGCGCGGACACGATGGGCCGAATGGCCTCCTTCTGTGCCGTAAACTTCTGTGATTCTATGATTCGTCATGTCGTTGATTTTGCACTTCATGGGAAATGCTACTTTCGGGGCATTCTGATCCACCCCACAGATTCCACAAACCAACAAGGTTCCAGTTTTCGAGCTTTGTCTGCGAGGGGTGGATCGGTTGCGACAGCAGATCTTTGTCTGAAGAATTATTGCGAGTAATTCTGTGGAACGGCACTCCCAGTGAGGAGTTGCCAAGGGCAGTGAGCAAAGATCTGAGACAGGGCGACCACACTGCAGTGCCAGTTCTCTGATCTGCACTCATTATGAGCAAAAATGCCCTTTGGTGGTGAAGAATTACCCCTGTATTGGATGGAATAAAAATACCATCGACTGGAAACTTACATTGGAGCACATAAGAAGCACTAAATGTTGGTGTTGAATTTAGAATCCTTTGACGGAGGGGCTACACGTTTTGTCATAGTGTAATGACAATTCTGGTTGCTCCTCCTATCATGTACCATGGTTCAGGCACATCCTTAGAAACTGTCTTCAGCCAGGTGGTGGGGCTCTCCAGGCATGAGGTTGGCACCCCATCCGCCACCTTAAACATTCACTCCCTCCACCACCGGCGCACCGTGGCTGCAGTGTGTACCATCGACAAGATGCACTGCAGCAACTCGCCAAGGCTTCTTCGGCAGCACCTCCCGAACCAGCGACCTCTGCCACCTAGAAGGACAAGGGCAGCAGGTGCGTGGTAACACCACCACCTCCAAGTTCCCCTCCCAGTCACACACACCATTCCGACTTGGAAATATATCGGGCCGTTCCTTCACCGTCGCTGGGTCAAAATCCTGGAACTCCCTCCCTAACAGCACTGTGGGGGCACCTTCACCACACGGACTGCAGCGGTTCAAGAAGGCGGCTCACCACCACCTTCTCAAGGGCAATTAGGGATGGGCAATAAATGCTGGGACTTGCCAGCCATGCCCTCGTCCCAGGAACGAATAACAAAAAAAATAGTCAAAGTCAATGGTCCCCAGAATTGGCCGACAATGAGGCATTAATTGCCAAGGCAAACTGGATTATGGAAATATTGTGCTGAGATGGGAGTAGCACAGTCAGTGTGGTCTTCATCTCTGAGCATACAACAATGCTTGGACTGTGGAAAGTCAATAAGCAAGGCAGATGTATTTGAGAGAGCCAAACCCTGTGGTCCTCACAAGCTTCAGGTTGACAACCTAGTGTTGGAGTCACTATCTTGCTCGTGACAGACCCTCTTTCGAGAGGTACTGCCCGGAATGTCTCAGCTCCCCAGGAATGACCTGAAAGCAAAGGGATCTGCTGTTGACAATAATCAGAATATCGCACAGTTGTCCAGCGACACCACCCTGCCTGAACCTTTGCTCTTTGAGAATTCTTGCTTGTCTGTCCTGTGGGCCAACAGTGTGCACTATTGTCAACTGTGAAAAGCAGGTGTCTGCCCACCTTACTCTAGCTTCTAATTCAGTTCCTTGCCTTATTGGCTCTATCATGTCTCATCGGATATATCGTTAGAAAGCTACCTGCATGATATTTTCAAAGGTAGAGCTGAAGGCCGTCACCTAAAAGACAAAATAATGGGTTTACGAACATATGTGAGGAACCGCTTTTACGGGTGTTTCTCTGCAGAGGTGGTCTTGACGTCACGGAGGTCCGCTTTGAAGAAGCATAATCAGATCCATGCGTTGCCAACCTCTCCGGGCAACACAGGCTTCACTGTATTTGAGAGAAAAGAGACTCCCTAGCTAAGAGGAACGCTCACAGGCTCACAAGGCCGGACGACGGTCCGCGTGCTACACTGGTTCTGGTTCTGGCAGAGAGCGTCGGTTTAATTGCCACAGGTTCAACGGGGAAATAAATGAACAGTCAGACACAAAAATGGCGTGAGCACATCGTTGCCACAGTTTTGTTAATAGTATTAGTAATAGGTTTAGCTCGTTTCGTAACTGGTAAAAGGAAGGTAATGCATTCTCAGGCTACCCACCAATGGCAGCAAACATGCAAGGAATGACCTCACAAGCCCTTTAGTGTCAATCCTCATTCATTCAGCTCTTGAAAGATCATGCATTGGCTCATGCGATGACAAACACAAATCGTAGAAATGAAAGTGATATAGTTTCATTTTTGAAGGGGAGTTCTGGGGGGGTGGGGAGGGGACACAAAAAAGCCCTGAGACGTCATTTTTTTCTTTTACTCCTTAATCTCAATGTCATCGTGCTGTATTGCGTTCTTTATTAAGCGCTTTACTTATAGCACAAGTGCGCGTGCATGGGTAAGAGTTGCGTTCTGTGCCTCTCCTCATTGTCCAGGTGGGTTAAGTCTATGTTGTGTGCAGAGGGAGCCTGTGTGTAGGTTGGTGTCTGGCTCGCAGTCGTGGGCAGGTGTTTGTGTGCGTGCAATGTTCATGATCCACACCTACCCCATCCTGCCACCTTAAACATCTATCCCCCCACCACCGGCGCACCGTGGCTGCAGTGTGTACCATCTACAAGATGCACTGCAGCAACTCGCCAAGGCTTCTTCGGCAGCACCTCCTGAACCCGCGACCTCTACCACCTAGAAGGACAAGGGCAGCAGGCGCATGGGAACACCACCACCTCCAAGTTCCCCTCCAAGTCACACACCATCCTGACTTGGAAATATATCAGCCGATCCTTCATCGTCGCTGGGTCAAAATCCTGGAACTCCCTCCCTAACAGCACTGTGGGAGCACCTTCACCACACGGACTGCAGCGGTTCAAGAAGGCGGCTCACCACCACCTTCTCAAGGGGCAATGAGGGATGGGCAATAAATGCTGGGCCTTGCCAGCGACGCTCACATCCCGTGAATGAATTAAAAAAAAAATCCATCTCTTACAACCCAGCTAGTTGGACTGTAAGTGACATGTTGGTATTCTCAACCTTCCAAGCCTCAGAGACCAACCACAACTTTTGCTGAAGCTTTCAACGCAGATTATTGAATGGAGTCCTTTAGAAACTCCAGTTGTATCTCCAGAACTGGAAGATCTCGTGAAAATCAAGCCAGCATGAAGTCTCCAGAGACACGAAATGAAACTTGAGAGTCAAATATTAACTTAGTTCTGGATGAGCAGAGATTTTCTCCAGTTAAATATTGGGAAGACCGAAGCCATTGTTTTTGGTCCCCGCCACAAACTCCGTTCCCGAGCCACTGACTCCATCCCTCTCCCTAACATCTGTTTGAGGCTGAACCACACTGTTCGCAACCTTAGTGTCGTATTTGACCCTGAAATGAGCTTCCGACCACATATCCGCAGCATAACAAAGACCGCCTACTTCCACCTCCGTAACATCGCCCGTCTCCGCCCCTGCCTCAGCTCATCCGCTGCTGAAACCCTCATCCATGCCTTTATTACCTCTAGACTTGACTATTCCAACGCACTCCTGGCCGGCCAACCACAATGCACACTACGTAAACTTAAGCTCATCCAAAACTCTGCTGCCCCCGTGTCCTAACTCGCACCAAGTCCCGTTCACCCATCACCCCCTGTGCTCACTGACCTACATTGGCTCCCGGTCCGGCAACGCCTCGATTTCAAAATTCTCATCCTTGTTTTCAAATCCCACCATGGCCCTCGCACCCCCTCCCTATCTCTGTAACCTCCTCCAGCCCTACAACCCCCTGGAGATCTCTGCGCTCCTCAAATTCTGCCCTCTTGAGCAACTCTGATTATAATCCCTCCATCTTTGGCGGCCGTGCCTTCAGCTGCCTGAGGCCCTGAGCTCTGGAATTCCCTCCCTAAACCTCTCCGCCTCTCTCTCTCCTTTAAGACGCTCCTTAAAACCGACCTCTTTGACCAAGCTTTTGGTCACCTGTCCCTAATATCTCCTTATGTGGCTCGGTGTCAAAGTTTTGTTTGATAATCGCTCCTGTGAAGCGCCTTGGGACGTTTTACTATGTTAAAGGCGCTGTATAAATACGATGTTGTTGATTTGTGCGCTTGGATATCTTCTCCAAGATGTTACAAGGGAAAAAAAGCTACAACCATCAGAGATGGCCTTGAGGTGACCATTAACAGTCGTAAAGCCTGCCTGAGTCTGTCTCCAATCTTCAGACTTCAATCGGTCAGAAGAAGGATCGGGCTCTTTTACCGCTTTTCGAAGTTGTGCTCTGTTTCCCCATCTCTCACGAGTGACAACAGAAGAACGGTTTGCCATTAAACCATTAGAGGGCCACCCAAATGAACTCTGACCTGAATCTTGTCATTCATGTGGGAAATGACTTATGAAATAACACTGAGCGGCCTGCTGGTGGCGCTGTCCAGGGAGAGTATAAATACTCGGGCATGGGCCCAGCTTGCTCAGGACATTCTTTAACAGGAACTAGGGAGAACACAACTAGATCTCCATGCTGTAAAACAGTTGATTAAAGCTTTGTTTAACGCTTAGACCAAGTGCCTAGTAGTTTTCTACATCAAACTCTATCCACGTTTTCAATCAGCTAAGCTGGACAGGGCAGAAGCCCGTGTGGGATCATTATGCTGCGCTGTGTTGAAACATTTGTCTGGAATGCTGGTGCCTATTATCTGCTCGCTGGTCAGAACCGCGACAGAACGCATGCTTTGGCTTGTTAAACGACTCAACGAAGGGTCAAGTCCCTCCGAGGATTGTGGAGGCCAGCGAGCACAGTCACCACATCGCAGCTCATGTCAGAACGACTTGCATTTCTACAGCGCCTGGCACGTCCACCGGACGTCCCAAAGCGCTTCACAGCCAATGAAGTACTTTTTGAAGTGTGGTCACTGCTGTAATGTAGGAAACACGGCAGCCAACTTGCACACAGCAAGATCCCACAAACAGCAATGTGACAATGACCAGATCATCTGTTTTAGTGATGTTGATTGAGGGATCAATACCGGCCAAGAAACCAGGGAAAACTCCTCATCTCTTCTTCAAAATACATCCACCTGAGAAAGCAGAAGGGGCCTCGGTTTAACATCTCATCCGAAAGATGGCACCTCCGACAGTGCGGCGCTCCCTCAGCACTGCCCCTCCGACAGTGCGGCGCTCCCTCAGTACTGCTCCTCCGACAGTGCGGCGCTCCCTCAGTACTGCCCCTCCGACAGTGCGGCGCTCCCTCAGTACCGCCCCTCCGACAGTGCGGCGCTCCCTCAGTACTGCCCCTCCGACAGTGCGGCGTTCCCTCAGTACTGCCCCTCCGACAGTGCGGCGCTCCCTCAGTACCGCCCCTCCGACAGTGCGGCGCTGCCTCAGTACTGCCCCTCCGACAGTGCGGCGCTCCCTCAGTACCGCCCCTCTGACAGTGCGGCGCTCCCTCAGTACTGCCCCTCCGACAGTGCGGCGCTCCCTCAGTACCGCCCCTCTGACAGTGCGGCGGTCCCTCAGTACTGCCCCTCCGACAGTGCAGCGCTCCCTCAGTACTGCCCCTCCGACAGTGCGGCGCTCCCTCAGTGCTGCCCCTCCGACAGTGCGGCGCTCCCTCAGTACTGGCTCTCCGACAGTGCGGCGCTCCCTCAGTACTGGCTCTCCGACAGTGCGGCGCTCCCTCAGTACTGCCCCTCCGACAGTGCGGCGCTCCCTCAGTACTGCCCCTCCGACAGTGCGGCACTCCCTCTGTACTGTCACTGGGGAAGCGTCAGTCTGGATTAGGTGCTTAAGTCTCGTAGAGTGGGACTCGAACCCACGACCTTCTGACTCAGCAGCGAGAGAGTGCGACCCAGTGAGTCACCACTGACACCGGGAAAGCCTGCTTGTTTTATGGCGCCTCATGTCACTTTGTATCTTGCAAAAAGCCAGGCTTGATATCTGCAAATCCGTTTACCCGCCAACATTGATTTGTAAGTGCGCATCGGTGACTATAAACTGAATAAGCGCATCTCCCGGACAGCAGGAAGCAGCAATGACTGATACCCACAATTATGTAAAATGGCTTTGGATTTTACAACCTGCTATTATTTAACAATGGCTTGCTGGACGGGGAGCAGACTGTATTGATTTGATTCCTTGCCATCATCCATTGGGTCCTTGTGTAACGCAATTACAATACATATCTAACCGTTAAATTAAATCATGTTCCGAGAGGGAACGCGACAATGCCTGCCTGCTAACCTGCTTGGATGCATAGTTTTCGAAGGGTACAGTCGAGGCGGCTCCAATAATCCCTTGTATTTATATAGCGCCTTGCACGGCCTCAGGCTGTCGTCGGTGACGAATGAGAACGACCCACCAACAGCTGTTGGGAGGCAGCGCCTCGTCTATCAGAGTCCGACGTTAACCCGACAGGGCTTACGGGTTTTAATGCATATTTTCCTGCTACAAGCACAGCAACAACTGTCGGAGGGGCAGTACTGAGGGAGCGCCGCACTGTCGGAGGGACAGTACTGAGGGAGCGCCGCACTGTCGGAGGGACAGTACTGAGGGAGCGCCGCACTGTCGGAGGGGCAGTACTGAGGGAGCGCCGCACTGTCGGAGGGGCAGTACTGAGGGAGCGCCGCACTGTCGGAGGGGCGGTACTGAGGGAGCGCCGCACTGTCGGAGGGGCAGTACTGAGGGAGCGCTGCACTGTCGGAGGGGCAGTACTGAGGGAGCGCCGCACTGTCGGAGGGGCAGTACTGAGGGAGCGCCGCACTGTCGGAGGGGCAGTACTGAGGGAGCGCCATACTGTCGGAGGGGCGGTACTGAGGGAGCGCCGCACTGTCGGAGGGGCGGTACTGAGGGAGCGCCATACTGTCGGAGGGGCGGTACTGAGGGAGCGCCGCACCGTCGGAGTGGCAGTACTGAGGGAGCGCCGCACTGTCGGAGGGGCAGTACTGAGGGAGCGCCGCACTGTCGGAGGGGCAGTACTGAGGGAGCGCTGCACTGTCGGAGGGGCGGTACTGAGGGAGCGCCGCACTGTCGGAGGGGCAGTACTGAGGGAGCGCCACAGTGTCAGAGGGGCAGTGCTGAGGGAGCGACGCATTGTCAGAGGTGCTGTATTTCGGATGAGACGTTAAACTGAAGCCCCGTCTGCTCTCTCAGGTAGACGTAAAAGATCCCACGGCCACGAATTCAAAGAAGAGTTCTCCCCGGTGTCCTGGGCCAATATTTATCTTTCAACCAACATCACTAAAACAGATGATCTGGTCATTATCACATTGTCGTTTGTGGGAGCTTGCTGTGCGCAAATTGGCGGCCGCGTTTCCCACATTACAACAGTGACCACACTTCAAAAAGTACTTCATTGGCTGTAAAGTGCTTTAGGATGTCTGCCGGTCGTGTAAGGCAAAGTCTTTCTTTTAATTCAAATTCCCCCTTTCTACTACACGCTTTCTCCTCCCCGTACACTCGCAGCCTTCAAATCAAATCGCACGACCTGCCGATCTAATTCAGCCATTCACCAGGACCTCAAAACCGTGCCACTGCTTCGCCTTCCCTTCCCCGAACACGGCGCAGGCTCAGAAACACCGAAGGCCAGAGTTTGCGTGAAGCCGCCCCGGTATTTCCAGCCCGCGATCGGCCGAACCCACGAGAAAGATGGCGGAACGTCAAGCGGCGGCAAGTTACGTCCGGCGCGAGTCGAGTTGCCGCCATCTTTGGCGCTGCTTGAAAAAAACAGCGCGCCGGAAGCCGGCCCCGCCCACAAAAAACGGCAGATCGAAGGAATCACCGCGGCGCGTTCCCGTTAATTGTGCCCGTTTTCGAGCCTTCGAGGGAGGCTCTTAAAATTAGGCCGGTTCTGTTGGGCGCAAGGACACTAATAGACACTGTTTATAGTGTCTCAATAGACAAGCTCAAGGTCAACAGAGCAGCAGTGATACCAGCCCTGCTGTATGCCTCAGAGACATGGACCATGTACAGCAGGCACCTCAAAGCACTGGAGAGGTACCACCAACGCTGCCCCCGCAAGATCCTGCAAATCCATTGGCAGGATAGGCGCACCAACGTCAGTGTTCTCGCTCAGGCCAACATTCCCCAGCATCGAAGCTTTGACCACGCTCGATCAGCTCCGATGGACGGGTCACATCGTCCGCATGCCCGATACGAGACTCCCAAAACAAGCGCTCTACTCGGAGCTCCGACACGGCAAGAGAGCCCCAGGTGGGCAGAGGAAACGCTTCAAGGACACCCTCAAAGCCTCCTTGAAAAAATGCAACATCCCCAACCGACACCTGGGAATCCCTGGCCCAAGACCGCACAAAGTGGAGGAGAAGCATCCGGGAAGGCGCCGAACACCTCGAGTCTCTTCGCCTGGGAGCAAGCGGAAGCCAAGCGCAAAAGGCGGAAGGAGCGCATGTCAACCCAAGCACCCCACCCACCCGCCCCTTCAACCACCGTCTGCCCCACCTGTGACAGAGACTGTAGGTCCCGCAGTGGACTCATCAGTCACCTGAGAACTCATTTTGAATGTGGAAGCAAGTCATCCTCGGCTCCGAGGGACTGCCTAAGAAGAAGAGACACTGTTTAAAAGCGTTTTGTCTGTAATTCTTTCTAATTTACGAGCAAAATGACAATTGTACGCCAATATAACTGACAAACGGTTCTGCATAGTTTATTAAAGTCGCTTTCAGTAATTTAATATCGGGTGACTCGCAAGCGGTGGACGAGACAGTCTGATTAAAATGCTTATGTGTTGTTGTGAACCCATTTTCAGCCGCGCTAATCGAACTGCACCCAGTTACCGCTCTCAGATATAACAAGGGATGTTCTTCAATGCACTCGGTCAAGGGCCAGTTTACGTTCGTGGTTATGCGTTTGTCTTTGAGCGGAAGCTGAAACCACTTCCTAAAAGTGGCGGGATTTTGAGCGCAGTTTATGACCAGGTTACTGATTACGCCCAAACTGGAAACTCTGCCGCCACTAATCACTATTTCTTAATTTACCTCATTTTTCACTCCTACTCTTTTCAACCTCCTGCACGATCAAGACCGAGAGCAGGGAGGTACCAAACGGGGCTCCTGAACATGTTCCATCTGACAGATGTTCTTCCTTCTTTACATAGGGTTACATTACTTAGAATTTACAGCTCAGAAACAGGCCACTCGGCCCAACCAGTCCATGCCGGCGTTTATGCTCCACTCGAGCCTCCTCCCGTCTTTCCTCATCTAACTCTATCAGCATAACCCTCTATTCCCTTCTCCCTCATGTGCTTGTCTAGCCTCCCCTTAAATGCATCTATACTATTCGCCTCATTCCACATTCTCACCACTCTCTGGGTAAAGAAGTTTCTACTGAATTCCCTGTTGGATTTCTTGTTGACTATCTTATATTGATGGCCTCTAGTTATGCTCTTCTCTAACTCTATCTTCGCCTACCTCGAGTTTACAGACGGTGGTCTTTGCTCTTGTGAAGTCTGAGGGAGCGCCGCGTTGTCGGAGTGGCAGTACTGAGGAAGTGCGGCACTGTCGGAGGCTCAGTACTGAGGGAGCACCGCACTGAGGGAGCGCCGCACTGTCGGAGGGGCAGTACTGAGGGAGCGCCGCACTGTCGGAGGGGCAGTACTGAGGGAGCGCCGCACTGTCGGAGGGGCAGTACTGAGGGAGCGCCGCACTGTCGGAGGGGCAGTACTGAGGGAGCGCCACACTGTCGGAGGGGCAGTACTGAGGGAGCGCCGCACTGTCGGAGGGGCAGTGCTGGGGGAGCGCTGCACTGTCGGAGGTACCGTATTTCAGATGAGATGTTAAACCGAGGCCTCGTCTGCTCTCTCGGGTGGATGTAACAGATCCCATGGCACTATTTCAAAGAAGAGCAGGGGGAGTTCTCCCCGATGTCCTGGGTCAATATTTATCCCTCAACCAACATCACTAAAACAGATGATCTGGTCATTATCACATTGCTGCTTGTGGGAGCTTGCTGTGTGCAAATTGGCTGCCGCGTTTCCTACATTACAACAGTGTCCTGCAATTTAAAAAGTACTGCATTGGCTGTGAAGCGCTTTGAGACATCCTGAGGTTGTGAAAGGCGCTGGAGAAATGCAAGTCTTTCTTCCAGACTTGACTATTCCAACGCACTCCTGGCTGGCCTCCCACATTCCACTCTCCATAAACTTGAGCTGATACAAAACTCAGCTGCCCCCGTGTCCTAACTCGCCCCAAGTCCCGTTCACCCATCGCCCCCTCTGCTCGCTGACCTACATTGGCTCCCGGTCCGGCAACGCCTCGATTTTAAAATTCTCATCCTCGTTTTCAAATCCCTCCATGGCCTCGCCCCTCCCTATCTCTGCAACCTCCTCCAGCCCCACAGCCCTCCGAGATCTCTGCGCTCCTCCAATTCTGGCCTCTTGAACATCCCCTGATTTCCATCGCTCCACCATTGGCGGCCGTGCCTTCAGCCGCCTGGACCCTAAGCTCTGGAATTCCCTCCCTAAACCTCTCCGCCTCTCTCTCCTCCTTTAAGACGCTCCTTAAAACCGACCTCTTTGACCAAGCTTTTGGTTGCCTGTCCCTAATATCTCCTTATGTGGCTCGGGGTCAAATTTAGTTTGATAATCGCTCCTGTGAAGCGCCCTGGGAGGTTTTACTAGGTTACAGGCGCTGTATAAATGCAGGCTGTTGTTGCTGTTACACTATACCAGGGGAGACACCAGGAGAATGTGAGGCTATATTGCCTAATGCACCAAGGCAGTGATTGGACTTTACTTTAATGTCTGGTGTTTTTACATTCCTTCATCCTCACTGAATATGATATCTGTGTAATGCGTATAAAGAGTTTTTACCAGGGCCTCAAGGGGTTATAAAATTAACTGTGATTGAGCGCGTCTGACTCGAAAACCTGTAATTCAGCATAAGATATGGCTCAGGGTTAATTGATGTCCGTGCTGAAGCAGTATGAGTCTTAAGGTTACTGGGGTAGATTGTCCTTTGGGTGCAGATGTTCGGGGGTGCCCTCCAGGTGAAGGATGGCCCACTGGCTGGGCCTTGTATTGGGGAGGAATTGAGAGCGAACTGCAGGCCTCTTAAAGGGGCTGGATTTTACCAGCCCTGAGGAGGCGGGTTTGGAGGTGGGACTGGTGGGAACCCCGCCCCCAACCCGCCTCCGAACCATCTTCCCGGAGGCGGGTCCCCGACTCGCGCAGGGACTCGTCTCCTCGAGGCGGGAAGGGGATTAGAGCCAATTAACTGCCTGTTAACAGGTAGTTTTGAGGCTTATCCACATTTTAGCCCTGCAAGTACGGGCTCCCCGACGGCTGCGAACCTCACCAGGGTCAGCGAGGCGAGCAGTGGGTCTGCGGGGGTGAGAGGGGTCGAAAAGTCCGCTGTGGAGGTGAGTGATGGGTGTTAGTGTGGAGAGGTAAGTATGAGAGGTGAGTGTAAAGTGTTGGAAAAAGTTTCCTTACCTTTGCTTCTTCCTGCAGGCTTCAACCCTTGGGGATCCGGAGGTGCCTCATCTCAACGGCAGAGATGACAGAATGGCTGCTGCATTCTCAGATGCAGCAGCCATCTGCTTTCTGCTGAGGGGAGAGGTCTTGGTGAGCCTTCTGTGCAAGGGCTCACCTCAGAACAGAGAATGTCAGTGTTTGACAGCTTCTCAAAGCTGTCAAACGCTGACAATTCACCTGTCCCAAAATTTTTGACAGATGAAACGTCATACGCTGACGTCCTCTGTCACCGGCTTTCCCTCAATTGGCCGGCTAAACCCGCTGGGCGGGCTTAACAAGGTCAATCAAGGGAAAATAGCTTGGGTTGGCTGGACGTCGTTGGGGGCGGGACTGAAACCCGACAACCAGCAGTCCCGCCCCAAACGCGCCCCTATTGACAAAATCCAGCCCCTGGTGTCCAAGCTATGCCATTAGGTCCTTAAGGCCGTGTAACCGTCCGATTATACTGGCTGGGGTTAAAAAAATCCGCACCTTGCTGAGTAAGTCTTCAGCTTGGCCCCTCGGTCGGTGTAAAACCTCCCGAGGCGCTTCACAGGAGCGTTATCCAATCAAATTTGACACCGAGCCACATAAGGAGATCTTAGGGACAGGTGACCAAAAGCTTGGTCAAAGAGTTCGGTTTTAAGGAGCGTCTTAAAGGAGGAGAGAGAGGCGGAGAGGTTAAGGGAGGGAATTCCAGAGCTCAGGGCCCAGGCAGCTGAAAGCACAGCCGCCAATGGTGGAGCGATTAAAATCGCTTGATGGGCAAAGAGGCCAGAATTGGAAGAGCGCAGAGATCTCGGAGGGTTGTGGCGGCTGGAGGAGGCTACAGAGATAGGGAGGCGGGGGGGAGGCCATGGAGGGATTTGAAAACAAGGATGTTACTATGACCTGCACCTACGCCAAGTACAGGCCCCATTATATCAGCAGGAAAAGCACCAGGAAATTCCGGGCTGCACAAGGCGGCAGACGGAGGGAGGGAGGAAATCTGCTGCAAGCAATTTTTTTCAAACTGATTTCCGCATATTCTTGCCAGAATTTGGGGAACTGTGATTGAGACCCTTAATAGTGATGAACCATGTCAGTAATTACAGGTTGTCACTAAGCTTAACTGTGACAATTTAGTTCGTCTCTTATTTCTCTCCCAGCATTTTAGTGTTGTTGAAAACGAAAATTGATTTTTAATGGCTTTTCTAGTTATTTGCCCTGTTGTGCGGCTCAATTTATTTCCCCTGATATTCTCCCAGTTTGCGATGATAAAACTAGGAAGTAAAAACACCCAGGGTTGTTCAATCAGCAATAAAACAGAGACTTGAGCACAAAAATCTAGCCTGACAATCCAATGACCGTACTGAGGGAGCGCCGCACTGTCGGAGGGGCAGTACTGAGGGAGCGCCGCACTGTCGGAGGGACAGTACTGAGGGAGCGCCGCACTGTCGGAGGGTCAGTACTGAGGGAGCGCCGCACTGTCGGAGGGGCAGTACTGAGGGAGCGCCGCACTGTCGGAGGGGCGGTACTGAGGGAGCGCCGCACTGTCGGAGGGGCAGTACTGAGGGAGCGCCGCACTTTCGGAGGGGCGGTACTGAGGGAGCGCCGCACTGTCGGAGGGGCAGTACTGAGGGAGTGCCGCACTGTCGGAGGGGCAGTACTGAGGGAGCGCTGCACTGTCAAAGGGGCAGTACTGAGGGAGAGCCGCACTGTCGGAGGGACAGTACTGAGGGAGCGCCGCACTGTCAGAGGGACAGTACTGAGGGAGCGCCGCACTGTCGGAGGGGCAGTACTGAGGGAGCGCCGCACTGTCGGAGGGGCAGTACTGAGGGAGCGCCGCACTGTCGAAGGGGCAGTACTGAGGGAGCGCCGCACTGTCGGAGGGGCAGTACTGAGGGAGCGCCGCACTGTCGGAGTGGTGGTACTGAGGGAGTGCTGCACTGTCGGAGGGGCAGTACTGAGGGAGCGCCGCACTGTCGGAAGGGCAGTACTGAGGGAGCGCCGCACTGTCGGAGGGGCAGTACTGAGGGAGCGCCGCACTGTCGGAGGGGCAGTACTGAGGGAGCGCCGCACTGTCGGAGGGGCAGTACTGAGGGAGCGCCGCACTGTCGGAGGGGCAGTACTGAGGGAGCGCCGCACTGTCGGAGGGGCAGTACTGAGGGAGCGCCGCACTGTCGGAGGGGCAGTACTGAGGGAGCGCCGCACTGTCGGAGGGGCGGTACTGAGGGAGCGCCGCACTGTCGGAGTGGTGGTACTGAGGGAGTGCTGCACTGTCGGAGGGGCAGTACTGAGGGAGCGCCGCACTGTCGGAGAGGCAGTACTGAGGGAGCGCCGCACTGTCGGCGTGGTGGTACTGAGGGAGTGCTGCACTGTCGGAGGGGCATTACTGAGGGAGCGCCGCACTGTCGGAGGGGCAGTACTGAGGGAGTGCCGCACTGTCGGAGGGGCAGTACTGAGGGAGCGCCGCACTGTCGGAGGGGCAGTACTGAGGGTGCGCCGCACTATCGGAGGGGCTGTACTGAGGGAGCGCCGCACTGTCGGAGGGTCAGTACTGAGGGAGCGCCGCACTGTCAGAGGGGCAGTACTGAGGGAGCGCCGCACTGTCTGCTCTCTCAGGTGGATGTAAAAGATCCCACGGCCACTATTGGAAGATGTGCAGGGGGAGTTCTCCCCAGTATCCTGGGCCAATATTTATCCCTCAATCAACATCACTAAAAACAGATGATCTGGTCATTATCACATTGCTGTTTGTGGGAGCTTGCTGTGCGCAAATTGACGGCCGTGTTTCCTACATTACAACAGTGACTACACTTCAAACAGTACTTCATTGGCTGTAAAGCGCTTTGGGGCGTCCGGTGGTCGTGAAAGGCGCTGGAGAAACGCAAGTCTGTCTTTTATTAATGATCCTTAACTGTGTAGATACACTGACAGCCATCCCTCTGATATGCTGACTGATAGACTCCTGTGATCTAATACTGGTTACCACTGGGGTAGACTGTCAAGTATCTCTCTGATATACTGGTCAGTGGTGGAAGTTGCCATGATATTCCTGCTCCTGTCCTTCAATGTGCGAGAGGTTGCAGAAGAGGGAGGTGCTGTGAGGGAAACTGAGTGAGTCACTGCAGTACAGCCTGGGATGAGAGGGCTGTCCTATGAGGAGAGATTGTGTAGAACGGGCCGATACTCTCTGGAGTTTAGAAGAATGAGAGGTGATCTCATTGAAACATATAAGATTCTGAGAGGGATTGACAGGGTAGATGCTGGGAGGTTGTTTCCCCTGGCTGGGGAGTCTAGAACCAGGGATCACAGTCTCAGAATAAGGGGTCGGCCATTTAAGACTGAGATGAGGAGGAATTTCTTCACTCAGAGGGTGGTGAATCTTTGGAATTCTCTACCCCAGAGGGCTGCGGAGGCTCAGTCGTTGAGTATATTCAAGACCGAGATCGATAGATTTTTGGACTCTCGGGGAATCAAGGGATATGGGGATCGGGCGGGAAAGTGGAGTTGAGGTCGAAGATCAGCCATGATCTTATTGAATGGCGGAGCAGGCTCGAGGGGCCGAATGGCCGACTCCTGCTCCTAATTCTTATGTTCTTATAAAAGCAGTCTGATGAACTGAGGAGGATATGAACTGCGACGCACTTTGGCAAATGCCACCTGGTGGACTGCAGCCCATGCTGACCGGTTATAGAGTGCGGAGGGAGCGCGGAGACATAAGACCATAAGAACATAAGAATTAGGAGCAGGAGGTGGCCAATCGACCCCTCGAGCCTGCTCCGCCATTCAATAAGATCATGGCTAATCCAATCTTGGCCTCAACACCACTTTCCCTCTCTCTCCCCATAACCCTTGACTCCCTTGTAGTTCAAATGTCTGTCTATCTCCGCCTTGAATATATTCAATGACTCCGCCTCCACAGCTCTCTGGGGTGGAGAATTCCAAAGATTCACGACCCTCTGAGAGAAGAAATTCCTCCTCATCTCCGTCTTAAATGGGCGACCCCTTATTCTGAAACTATGCCCCCTCGTTCTAGATACCCCCCACGAGGGGAAACATCCTCTCTGCATCTACCCTGTCAATCCCCCTCAGAATCTGATATGTTTCAAAAAGATCACCGCTCATTCTTCTAAATTCCAATGAGTATAGGCCCAACCTTGCGTCATACGTCAACCCCTTCATCTCAGGAATCAACCTAGTGAACCTTCTCTGAACTGCCTCCAATGCAAGTATATCCCTCCTTAAATAAGGAGACAAAAACTGTACGCAGTACTCCAGGTGCGGTCTCACCAGCGCCCTGTACAGTTGCATCAAGACTTCCCTACTTTTATATTCCATACCCCTTGCAATAAAGGCCTGAGGTATCTCGAGCTGCAGGCTGGTAAAGTGTACTTTGAAGCCCAGCTCTTTCAGGTCTGATGGTTCATTCTATGTCAGCCGCTAAGGATGGCTGAGGTCACGGCAGGTTCAATGTTTAATCCCCTGAGACTCCATGTATGAGGGACTTGGAACCTGCAATATTTCCACTCTTGCAAAGCTATTGATCTAAATGTTCAAAAGAGATCCTTTCAATGTATCTACACTGAGTTGAAATTGAGCTGCATTACTTATAATGATTGGTTAATAAGACTTCTGCAAAGAAGTTCAGTAAAAATTTTAATCCCGTCTATTTTCTGCTCATTGCGATGGGGAAAGGAGCAAGTTCCATTTTGGCTACCCAGTGATATTATCAAATGCTTGACAGGACGCTGTACCTGCCCTGGGAGTGTTTGATGGGACAGTGTAGAGGGAGCTTTACTCTGTATCTAACCCGTGCTGTACCTGCCCTGGGAGTGTTTGATGGGACAGTGTAGAGGGAGCTTTACTCTGTATCTAACCCGTGCTGTACCTGCCCTGGGTGTGTTTGATGGGAAAGTGTAGAGGGAGCTTTACTCTGTATCTAACCCGTGCTGTACCTGCCCTGGGAGTGTTTGATGGGACAGTGTAGAGGGAGCTTTACTCTGTATCTAACCCGTGCTGTACCTGCCCTGGGTGTGTTTGATGGGAAAGTGTAGAGGGAGCTTTACTCTGTATCTAACCCGTGCTGTACCTGCCCTGGGAGTGTTTGATGGGACAGTGTAGAGGGAGCTTTACTCTGTATCTAACCCGTGCTGTACCTGCCCTGGGAGTGTTTGATGGGACAGTGTAGAGGGAGCTTTACTCTGTATCTAACCCCGTGCTGTACCTGCCCTGGGAGTGTTTGATGGGACAGTGTAGAGGGAGCTTTACTCTGTATCTAACCCGTGCTGCACCTGCCCTGGGAGTGTTTGATGGGACAGTGTAGAGGGAGCTTTACTCTGTATCTAACCCGTGCTGTACCTGCCCTGTGAGTGTTTGATGGGACAGTGTAGAGGGAGCTTTACTCTGTATCTAACCCGTGCTGTACCTGCCCTGGGAGTGTTTGATGGGACAGTGTAGAGGGAGCTTTACTCTGTATCTAACCCGTACTGTACCTGCCCTGGGAGTGTTTGATGAGACAGTGTAGAGGGAGCTTTACTCTGTATCTAACCTGTGCTGTACCTGCCCTGGGAGTGTTTGATGGGACAATGCAGAGGGAGCTTTACTGGAAAGTGTGAGGTGATGCACTTTGGCAGGAAAAATCCTAGAGCAATTTATTATCTTAATGGCAAGAAACTGGAGAGTACTGAAGTGCAAAGGGATCTGGGGGTCCTGGTGCACGAAACTCAAAAGGTTAGTATGCAGGTGCAGCAAGTGATTAAGAAGGCAAATGGAATGTTGGCTTTCATTGCGAGGGGGATAGAATATAAAAATAGGGAGGTATTGCTTCAGTTGTACAAGGTATTGGTGAGACCGCACCTGGAATACTGCATACAGTTTTGGTGTCCTTACTTAAGGAAAGACATCCTTGCTCTCGAGGCAGTGCAAAAAAGGTTCACTCGGTTAATCCCGGGGATGAGGGGTTGGTCATATGAGGAGAGGTTGGGTAGATTGAGACTCTACTCATTGGAGTTCAGAAGAATGAGAGGCGATCTTATTGAAACATATAAGATTGTGAAGGGGTTGGATCGGGTGGATGCGGGGAGGATGTTCCCGATGACGGGTGAGACGAGAACTAGGGGACATAGTCTTAGAATAAGGGGCTGCTCTTTCAAAACTGAGATGAGGAGGAACTACTTCACTCAGAGGGTGGTAGGTCCATGGAATATGCTGCCACAAAAAGCTGTAGAAGCTACAACATTAATTAAATTTAAAACAGAAATAGACAGTTTCCTAGAAGTAAAGGGCATTAAGGGTTACGGGGAGCGGGCAGGAATTTGGACATGAGTCTCGGTTCGGATCGGTCATGGCCCTGTGGGTAGTGGAGCGGGCCCAGGGACTGTGTAGCCTGATTCTGCTCCTATTTCGTGTGTGCAATTCTGTTAGATGCAGGAGATGGTTCTGTGATAGATAGTAGATTGGCGGTTAGGATCAGATCAGCCATGATCTTATTGAATGGCGGAGCAGGCTCGAGGGGCCGATTGGCCTACTCCTGCTCCTATTTCTTATGTTGTCTTATGTTCTTATGTTGTATCTAACCTGTGCTGTACCTGCCCTGGAGTGTTTGATGGGACAGTGCAGAGGGAGCTTTAATCTGTATCTAACCCGTGCTGTACCTGCCCTGTGAGTGTATGACGGGACAGTGTAGAGGGAGCTTTACTCTGTATCTAACCCGTGCTGTACCTGCCCTGGGAGTGTTTGATGGGACAGTGTAGAGGGAGCTTTACTCTGTATCTAACCCGTGCTGTACCTGCCCTGGGAGTGTTTGATGGGACAGTGTAGAGGGAGCTTTACTCTGTATCTAACCCGTGCTGTACCTGCCCTGTGAGTGTTTGATGGGACAGTGTAGAGGGAGCTTTACTCTGTATCTAACCCGTGCTGTACCTGCCCTGGGAGTGTTTGATGGGACAGTGTAGAGGGAGCTTTACTCTGTATCTAACCCGTACTGTACCTGCCCTGGGAGTGTTTGATGAGACAGTGTAGAGGGAGCTTTACTCTGTATCTAACCTGTGCTGTACCTGCCCTGGGAGTGTTTGATGGGACAATGCAGAGGGAGCTTTACTGGAAAGTGTGAGGTGATGCACTTTGGCAGGAAAAATCCTAGAGCAATTTATTATCTTAATGGCAAGAAACTGGAGAGTACTGAAGTGCAAAGGGATCTGGGGGTCCTGGTGCACGAAACTCAAAAGGTTAGTATGCAGGTGCAGCAAGTGATTAAGAAGGCAAATGGAATGTTGGCTTTCATTGCTAGGGGGATAGAATATAAAAATAGGGAGGTATTGCTTCAGTTGTACAAGGTATTGGTGAGACCGCACCTGGAATACTGCATACAGTTTTGGTGTCCTTACTTAAGGAAAGACATCCTTGCTCTCGAGGCAGTGCAAAAAAGGTTCACTCGGTTAATCCCGGGGATGAGGGGTTGGTCATATGAGGAGAGGTTGGGTAGATTGAGACTCTACTCATTGGAGTTCAGAAGAATGAGAGGCGATCTTATTGAAACATATAAGATTGTGAAGGGGTTGGATCGGGTGGATGCGGGGAGGATGTTCCCGATGACGGGTGAGACGAGAACTAGGGGACATAGTCTTAGAATAAGGGGCTGCTCTTTCAAAACTGAGATGAGGAGGAACTACTTCACTCAGAGGGTGGTAGGTCCATGGAATATGCTGCCACAAAAAGCTGTAGAAGCTACAACATTAATTAAATTTAAAACAGAAATAGACAGTTTCCTAGAAGTAAAGGGCATTAAGGGTTACGGGGAGCGGGCAGGAATTTGGACATGAGTCTAGGTTCGGATCGGTCATGGCCCTGTGGGTAGTGGAGCGGGCCCAGGGACTGTGTAGCCTGATTCTGCTCCTATTTCGTGTGTGCAATTCTGTTAGATGCAGGAGATGGTTCTGTGATAGATAGTAGATTGGCGGTTAGGATCAGATCAGCCATGATCTTATTGAATGGCGGAGCAGGCTCGAGGGGCCGATTGGCCTACTCCTGCTCCTATTTCTTATGTTGTCTTATGTTCTTATGTTGTATCTAACCTGTGCTGTACCTGCCCTGGAGTGTTTGATGGGACAGTGCAGAGGGAGCTTTAATCTGTATCTAACCCGTGCTGTACCTGCCCTGTGAGTGTATGACGGGACAGTGTAGAGGGAGCTTTACTCTGTATCTAACCCGTGCTGTACCTGCCCTGGGAGTGTTTGATGGGACAGTATAGAGGGAGCTTTACTCTGTATCTAACCCCGTGCTGTACCTGCCCTGGGAGTGTTTGATGGGGCAGTGTAGAGGGAGCTTTACTCTGTATCTAACCCGTGCTGTACCTGCCCTGGGAGTGTTTGATGGGACAGTGTAGAGAGAGCTTTACTCTGTAACTAACCCATGCTGTACCTGCCCTGGAGTGTTTGATGGGACAGTGTAGAGGGAGCTTTACTCTGTATCTAACCCGTGCTGTACCTGCCCTGGGAGTGTTTGATGGGACAGTGTAGAGGGAGCTTTACTCTGTATCTAACCCGTGCTGTACCTGCCCTGGGAGTGTTTGATGGGACAGTATAGAGGGAGCTTTACTCTGTATCTAACCCGTGCTGTACCTGCCCTGGGAGTGTTTGATGGGACAGTGTAGAGGGAGCTTTACTCTGTATCTAACCCGTGCTGTACCTGCCCTGGGAGTGTTTGATGGGACAGTGTGACTGTAATCTCCAATCCCTGGACCAATTCTGCACAAATGTGACACTTCCCTGCACTCTTCAGCAGACTGGGGGACTAACTGGTAAGAAAGCCACAGTGTCTGGCCCTTTTGCTTCACTCTGTGATAACTTCACTGCGTGTTTTAGCAATATTATTCCTACACTTGTATAGAATTATCAGCACTCAAGGGCCATCTGTGGCCAGAGCACAGCAGGGAAGAGGACCCATCCCTGAGAAGGACGTCAACCTTTATGATGCAGGCCTCTAAGTCATCTTCGAGGAGATTGAAGGCAGAATGCATGGACTCCTCTTCATTGGTGCGTGCAGACCTGCCTGCAACGTAACTCCTGCAGGGAGGTGGCACCCTGAGTGTTAACTCTCTCGACCCCCAGGAATGCACAGCAGTGCCAAAAAAAAGTTCAATGATCTCACCAGGGCTGGCAAGGTAACACTCTGGGTACTTGCTCCTTTTCTTCCTTGACCACCCTCTTAAAGAAACACTTGCACAATGACCCTATCACAATGCTTCCTGGTTAAGGGAGTTCTAACTTGGTAATATGTACTTTGGCTACTCCCTGCCCTAACACAAATAACTGGCACGCACAACCCAAAGACCCCTTCCTACACTTAACACCCTCATAACAGTTAGGAGGTTGTGGGTTCAAATCCCACTCCAGAGACTTGAGCACAAAATCCCGGCTGACACTCCCAGTGCAGTACTGAGGGAGCGCCACACTGTCAGAGGGGAGGTACTGAGGGAGCGCCGCACCGTCGGAGGGGCAGTACCGAGGGAGCGCCGCATTGTCGGAGGGGCAGTACTGAGGGAGCGCCGCACTGTCGGAGGGGCAGTACTGAGGGAGCGCCGCACTGTCAGAGAGGCAGTAAAGAGGGAGCGCCGCACTGTCGGAGGGGCAGTACTGAGGGAGCGCTGCACTGTCGGAGGGGCTGTACTGAGGGAGCGCCGCACTGTCGGAGGGGCAGTACTGAGGGAGTGCCGCACTGTCGGAGAGGCAGTACTGAGGGAGTGCCGCACTGTCGGAGGGGCAGTACTGAGGGAGCGCTGCACTGTCGGAGGGGCAGTACTGAGGGAGCCCTGCACTGTCGGAGGGGCAGTACTGAGGGAGCGCCGCACTGTCGGAGGGGCACTACTGAGGGAGCGCTGCACTGTCGGAGGGACAGTACTGAGGGAGCGCCGCACTGTCGGAGGGGCGGTACTGAGGGAGCGCCGCACTGTCGGAGGGGCAGTACTTAGGGAGCGCCGCACTGTCGGAGGGGCAGTACTGAGGGAGCGCCGCACTGTCGGTGGGGCAGTACTGAGGGAGCGCCGCACTGTCGGAGGGGCGGTACTGAGGGAGCGCCGCACTGTCGGAGGGGCAGTACTGAGGGAGCGCTGCACTGTCGGAGGGGCAGTACTGAGGGAGTGCCGCACTGTCGGAGAGGCAGTACTGAGGGAGTGCCGCACTGTCGGAGGGGCAGTACTGAGGGAGTGCCGCACTGTCGGAGGGGCAGTACTGAGGGAGCGCCGCACTGTCGGAGGGGCACTACTGAGGGAGCGCTGCACTGTCAGAGCTGCCATCTTTTGGATGAGACGTTAAACCGAAGTCCCGTCTGCTCTCTCGGGTGGATGTAAAAGATCCCACGGCCACTATTGGAAGAAGAGCAGGGGGAGTTCTCCCCGGTGTCCTGGGGCCAATATTTATCCCTCAACCAACATCACTAAAACAGATGATCTGGTCATTATCACATTGCTGTATGTGGGAGCTTGCTGTGCGCAAATTGGCTGCCGCGTTTCCCACATTACAACAGTGACCACACTTCAAAAAAAGTACTTCATTGGCTGTAAAGCGCTTTGAGACGTCCTGAGGTTGTGAAAGGCGCTGGAGAAACGCGAGTCTTTCTTTCTTTTCATCCTCCCACACACTTCAGCTCTGTGTTGCCCACTTGGCACAGACCCACCAGCTGCTTTTTTACCCTCATTTACTCTATCTTCAGCTCCAGTCAGACTGAGGGCGTGTCAGAAGATGGAGGAGATGTTCCTGAGGAGTCAGATACCTGGATCTCATCAAGACAACGACAACAACATCTGCCTGCATTTATATAGCGCCTTTAACGTAGTGAATCGTCCCAAGGCTCTTCACAGGAGCGATTATCAAACAACATTTGACACCGAGCCACATAAGGAGATATTAGGACCGGCGACCAAAAGCTTGGTCAAAGAGGTCGGTTTTAAAGAGCGTCTTAACAGAGGAGAGAGAGGCGGAGAGGTTTCGGGAGGGGATTCCAGAGCTCAGGGCCCCAGGCAGCTGAAGGCACGGCCGCCAATGGTGGAGCAATTAAAATCGGGGGATGCGCAAGTGGCCAGAATTAGAGGAGCGCAGAGATCTCGGAGGCTTGTGGGGCTGGAGGAGGTTACAGAGATAGGGAGGGGCGAGGCCATTGATGGATTTGAAAACAAGGATGAGAATTTTGAAATCGAGGCGTTGCCGGACCGGGAGCCAATGTAGGTCAGCGAGCACAGGGGGTGATGGGCGAACGGGACTTGGTGCTGAGTTAGGACACGGGGGCAGCCGAGTTTTGGATGAGCTGAAGTTTCTGGCGGGTGGAAGACGAGAGGTCCGGCCAGGAGTGCGTTGAGATAGTCGAGTCTCAAGACCGGAAGAGCCAGAGACCCCGGAGATCCCCCGCTAGAGGAGACGGGAGACAGAGGCAGCGGAAATACCGCCTGAGTCAAGAGATGGAGACTTGGCATACACAGGACCATTGGGGTTCGTAGGCCATGGGAGTCAGGAAGAGCGGGGGGCAGAGGGAAAAGTAACAATGAGATCCCATCGACTGAGATTGGGAAATGAAGTGCCTGGGGAACTCTAACAGGAACTCAGGGAGCCAGGGTTGGCCAAACAAAGGGAGATGATCGGAAATCAATCCTTTAACATTTTAACAGCTCGTGGAGTTCAACAGAAGCTTCACTGTGCAGTATTGGACATGCTGATGTGCAGAACGACTGCTAATGAGGGTCTTTTACACTCACAACTCTGGTCTTGTCCCCAATTATATTCGTAAACGGTGACAGGATAATTGCTCTCCAGTACTGTATTCAGGAATTCATCATTCCATTCGCCTTAATTTCCTTAAAAAAGAACGAACTGTAGAGAGAAGGTGTCAGCCTACATCTCCCCTCAGTCCATTACCATGGAACTCACGTCCACAGTAAGAATTCAGACAACAATTGTCCAACCCAGTTGCATCTCAACAACAACAGGTTGTATTTATATAGCGCCTTTAATGTAGCAAAATGTCCCAAGGAGCGTTATAAGACAAAAAATTTGACACCGAGCCACATAAGGAGATATTAGGGACAGGTGACCAAAAGCTTGGTCAAAGAGGTCGGTTTTAAGGAGCGTCTTAAAGGAGGAGAGAGAGGCGGAGAGGTTTAGGGAGGGAATTCCAGAGCTCAGGGCCCCAGGCAGCTGAAGGCACGGCCGCCAATGGTGGAGCGATTATAATCAGGGGATGCGCAAGAGGGCCAGAATTGGAGGAGCGCAGAGATCTCGGGGGCTGGAGCAGGTTACAGAGATAGGGAGGTGGCGAGGGCCACGGAGGGCTTTGAAAACAAGGATGAGAATTTTGAAATCGAGGCGCTGCTGGACCGGGAGCCAATGTAGGTCAGCGAGCACAGGGGGTGATGGGCGAACGGGACTCGGGCAGCGGAGATTTGGATGACCTCAAGTTTACGGAGGGTAGAATGTGGGAGGCCGGACAAGGGAGTGATGGAATAGTCAAGTCTCGATAACTTAATATTGGACAGTAACACATAGGATAGGCTGAATATCATGGATGCACCGTACGTGACTCCAGGTTATGTTCAGATGTGCTGCCGCAATTGCGCGGCTACCCAAACAACGGTCACCCAGTGGTTCAGTTGGTCGCATCCTTGCCTTTGAGACAGAAGGTTGTGGGTTCGAACCCCACTTCCAGAGACTAGAGCACAAAAATCCAGGCGGACACTCCAGTGCCAGTACTGAGAGAGTGCTGCAAGCTCCCACAAACAGCAATGTGATAATGACCAGTCATCTGTTTTTAGTGATGTTGGTTGAGGGATAAATATTGGCCCCAGGACACCGGGGAGAACTCCCCCTGCTCTTCTTCCAATAGTGGCCATGAGATCTTTTACATCCACCTGAGAGGGCAGACGGGGCCTCGGTTTAACGTCTCATCTGAAAGACGGCACCTCCAACAGTGCAGCACTCCCTCAGTACTGGCCCTCCGACAGTGCTGCGCTCCCTCAGTACTGCCCCTCCGACAGTGCGGCGCTCCCTCAGTACCGCCCCTCCGACAGTGCGGCGCTCCCTCAGTACTGCCCCTCCGACAGTGCGGCGCTCCCTCAGTACTGCCCCTCCGACAGTGCGGCACTCCCTCAGTACTGCCCCTCCAACAGTGCGGCGCTCCCTCAGTACTGCCCCTCCGACAGTGCGCCGCTCCCTCAGTACTGCCCCTCCAACAGTGCGGCGCTCCCTCAATACTGCCCCTCCGACAGCGCGGCGCTCCCTCAGTACTGCCCCTCCGACAGTGCGGTGTTCCCTCAGTACCGCCCCTCCGACAGTGCGGCGCTCCCTCAGTACCGCCCCTCCGACAGTGCGGCGCTCCCTCAGTACTGCCCCTCCGACAGTGCGGCGCTCCCTCAGTACTGCCCCTCCGACAGTGCGGCGCTCCCTCAGTACTGCCCCTCCGACAGTGCGGCGCTCCCTCAGTACCGGCACTGGGAGTCTCAGCCTGGATTTTTGCACTCAAGTCTCTGGAGTGGGACTCGAACCCACGAGCTTCTGCCTCAGAAGGTTACAGACAGAAAACGCTGGAAGTGCACAGCCGGTCAGTCAGTCAGCATCTGAAAGGGAAAAGAGGTGAATATATCGTGCTGCAGATCTGACGGTTTCGGGTTGAAGTCGCGTCACAAGCGTCAACCTGATCTTCCCCTTTCCAGATGTTGACGGACGTGCGCTGCATTTCCAGAATGTTGTGTTTTTAATTGAGCGGCTAAGTTCTCTTTGTTGTTCCTGATTCACGCGCCTCAAAGTAATGGTAGTGGGCAGGCGCCGCGCAGAACAGGCGAATATGAGGTTCCGCTCTGAGCACAATCAGCAATTCAGGCGCAAATTGCGCTCAAAACTCCGCCCGTCTGATGAAGTGTATTATTTTTGCTCCGGTTTCTGCTCAAACTCATTTGAGTGCGGCCCAACGGAAACTCTGCCCCGAACCAGCGCCATCGAGCAGCGTTTGCGAGTGCCATTTAAAAAATATACAAACAATATTCCTCCATGTATTTGAGAGTGCGAACTGGGTGGAGTTTGGTTCATACAGCTGAACATGGGTGTATCACAACAAAATAAGCCTTTTTAATCACAAGTAACAACAGGAAATGCTGGCGGCGCTCAGCAGGCCAGGCAGCATCCGTGGAGAGAGAAACAGAGTTAACGGGCTGGATTTTGATACTGGGGCGGGCTGGGGTCGTGTTATCCACCCGACCGCAATTGGATGTGGGAGATTGAAGCAATTTTCACCTAATTGGGCAATTGAGTTCCAGCATGTGGGAACCCATGAACCAATTAGTGGTTTCAGTCTGAATGTCGCCTCTGATGATGTCATCATTGCTGCTGCATTGAAGGTCAGAGACTGCCTGGCCTTTGCTGTGAGAGGACCTGGATGCAAAATGAGCAGCATCTCAGAGAGAGAGAGAGAGAGACAGAGAGAGAGAGAGAGAGACAGAGAGAGAGAGAGAGAGAGAGGTTTTTTTGCATCCAGGTCCTCTCCCTAATACTACTACCTTCATCACATCTCCGTTGTAATAGTGGACCTGCAGCTGATAGTCAGCTATCCACTTGTGCTCCCGGCAGGTTTCACTGGCGTGTTACACATCAGGCGTGCTTCATGTCGGAAAAGGGTTAAACTAGCTAAAACGTTTCAAAATGGCATTACAGAGCCAATTTAGGGCTTGTTAAGGGCTTTAATGGCCTCTCCTACCTCTTGGAGGCGGAATGGAGTCGGGATGGGGTCGGGACCGCCGAATCTGCAACTTTAACCCCCCGCACGCCTCCAAACTCGACTCCACGGGTCATTGAAAATCCAGCCCAGCATTTCAGGTCTGGGACCCTTCATCAGAACTGGCAAAGGCTGGAGATGTAACAGGTTTTAAGCAGGTGCAGAGGCCGGGAGAGGGGGGAGGGGAGGAAGAAACTGAAGGAATATTCTGTGCAAGGGTAGGAGACAGGAAAGATTAAATGTTGGAAATGGGGATGGCAAAATCATGAACAGCCTGAAAAAATGGGGGCAGGGGTTAGAGTCTGAAATTGTTGAACTCAATGTTGAGTCCAGAAGGCTGTAAAGTGCCTAATCGAAAGATGAGGTGCTGTTCCTCGAGCTTACGTTGGGCTTCGTTGGAACAGTGTAAGAGGCCGAGGACGGAGAGGTCAGAGTGGGAGTGGAGCGAGGAATTAAAGTGACAGGCGACCGGAAGCTCGGGGGTCCCCCTTACGGACTGAGCGGAGGTGTTCCGCAAAGTGGTCGCCCAATCTGCGTTTGGTCTCCCCAATGTAGAGGAGACCGCGTGCGCCGTGAGCAGCGAATACAGTAATTTCAAGAAGTACAAGTAAATCGCTGTTTCACCTGGAAGGAGTGTTTGGGGCCCTGGACAGTGGGAAGGGGGGAGGTAAAAGGGCATGTGTTGCATCTCCTGCGCTTGCACGGGAAGGTGCTGGGCGAAGGGGAAGGGGTGTTGGGGGTGATAGAGGAGTGGACCAGGGTGTCGCGGATTAGGCACTTTACAGCCTTCTGGACTCAACATTGAGTTCAACAATTTCAGACTCTAACCCCTGCCCCCATTTTCCAGGCTGTTGATAATTCTGCCATCCCCATTTTCAAAATTTAATCTTTCCTACCTCCTACCCGAGCGCAGAATGTTCATTCAATTCCTTCCTCCCCTCCCCCTCTCCCTGCCTCTACACCTGCTTAAAACCTGTGATATCTCTAACCTTTTCCAGTTCTGATGAAGGGTCCCAGACCTGAAACGTTAACTCTGTTTCTCTCTCCGCGGATGCTGCCTGACCTGCTGAGTGTTTCCAGCATTTTCTGCTTTTATTTCAGATTTCCAGCATCCGCGGTATCTGGCTAATACCTTTTTAATCCCAGTCCAGTCCACCTCCTGTGAGCAACCCGATTTTAAATCGCTGAAAATGACTTTAATAAACTACACAGAACCATTTGCTAAGCTATATTGTGGTACAGTGGTCAGCGTCGTAGTAAATCAAAAAGAAAGTTAATATTTATGTGTTTTGCTGGGCTTAACCGAGGCGATAGCAGGCGGCGCTACGGGTGGCCTCTTCGCCTCCCCAGCCCCCCCGCCCCCGGTCCATTAACGAACGAGTCCGCCAGAGCTGACACGCCCTAACCGACATCCCGAAGACCGGTGCTGGAAAGGGCGCGTGTGGGGTGAGGACAGAATTGGCCGCGGCCAATCCTGCAGCCAATTCGCCGACCAGTAATTCTCAATCCCAAATGGCCTCCATCATTCTATGAAGAATGACTGCTTCGGGGAGATATGGCGGGGGAGCCAGCACTCGTGAAACCGTGGGGCAGAAATGTCGGGAGAAGATTGGATAAAGAGCGATTCCATTGATGCGTGAGTTCACTTTTCTATTTTGCCTGGGCCCCCTGTTAAATAGGATTGTCGAAATTGCAGTGCAGAATGGACCAGTCACCCTACTGTGTTTAAGCTGGTGCCAACTCCTACGGTATCCGTCTTTATTGCTATTATTAGCAACTAGTGGACCTCTGTAGCATTGCTCATGGTGAGTCAGATGGGACACTGGTATATAGAATCATACAGCACAGGAGGAGGCCATTCGGCTCATCGTGCCTGTGCCGGCTCTTTGAACGAGCTCTCCAATTAGCCGCACTCCCACCCGCCCTTTCTCCATAGCCCTGCACATTTTTCCCCTTCAAGTATTTATCCGATTCCCTTTTGAAAGTTACTATTGAATCTGCTTCCACCACCCTTTCAGGCAGCGCGTTCCAGATCACAACAACTCGCAGTGTGAAAAGGTTTCTCCTCGTGTCGCCTCTGGTTCTTTTGCCAATCGCCTTGAATCTGTGTCCTCTGGTTACCCACCCGTCCGCCAGTGAGAACAGTTTCTCCTTCGTTACTCTGTCAAAACCCTTTGTGATTTTGAACAGCTCTTCCAGCGTGGAATGAGTGCATGCACACCGCCCGCCATATTGGACAGTTCGGCGCCCGATCTCCGCCTGTGAGATGGTTGCCTCGCGATCCAATTTCTAGGCCCCTGTCTTCTGTATCCCGCCCTCTCTCTTGACATCATCGTTGAACCCTGAGATTCGCCGCACTCGTGGAACGTTGCAGTTATATAGAGCCCTGGTGAGACCACACCTGGAGTATTGTGCACAGTTTTGGTCTCCTAAGGAACATAAGAACAGAAGAATTGGGAGCAGGAGTCGGCCATAAGGCCCCTCAAGCCTGCTCCGCCATTCAATAAGATCATGGCTGATCATCGACCTCAACTCCACTTTCCCGCCCGGTCTCCATATCCCTTGATTCCCTTAGAGTCCAAAAATCTCAGTCTTGAACATACTCAACGAATGAGCATCCACAGCCCTCTGGGGTAGAGAATTCCAAAGATTCACCACCCTCTGAGTGAAGAAGTTTCTCCACATCTCAGTCTTCAATGGCCGACCCCTTATCCTGAGACTGTGCCCCCTGGTTCTAGACACTCCATCCAGGGGAAACATCCTCTCAGCATCTACCCTGTCAATCCCCCTCTAATCTTATATGTTTCAATGAGATCACCTCTCATTCTTCTAAACTCCAGAGAGTGTAGGCCCAATCTACTCAATCTCTCCTCATAGGACAATCTACACATCCCAGGGATCAATCTAGGGAACCTTCATTGCACCGCCTCCACGAAGGATATACTTGCCATAGAGGGAGTGCAACGAAGGTTCACCAGACTGGTTCCTGAGATGGGGGGATTGTCCTATGAGGAGAGATTGAGTAGACTAGGCCTATATTCTCTAGAGTTTAGAAGAATGAGAGGTGATCTCATTGAAACATACAAAATTCTTACAGGGCTTGACAGGGTAGATGCTGAGAGGTTGTTTCCCCTGGCTGGAGAGTCTAGAACCAGGGGTCACAGTCTCAGAAATAAGGGGTCGGCCATTTAGGACTGAGATGAGGAGGAATTTCTTCACTCAGAGGGCGGTGAATCTTTGGAATTCTCTACCCCCAGAGGGCTGTGGATGCTCAGTCGTTGAGTATATTCAAGACTGAGATCGATAGATTTTTGGACTCTAGGGGAATCGAGGGATATGGAGATCGGGCAGGAAAGTGGAGATGAGGTCGAAGATCAGCCACGATCTTATTGAATGGCAGAGCAGGCTCGAGGGACCGAATGGCCGACTCCTGCTCCTAATTCTTATGTTCTTATGCTCCCACTTGTCAGTTAGCACGACTCAGACCTTGGGCCATGGATGGGAAGAATGATTCCAGGATTCCAGCTCCTGGTTACAAACTAGACGGCGACTCGAAAGTGCACGTGTGCGGGTGCAAGGGAGGGCTCCCACAGTACTGCCCCTCCGACAGTGCGGAGCTCCCTCAGTACTGCCCCTCCGACAGTGCGGCGCTCCCTCAGTACTGCCCCTCCGACAGTGCGCCGCTCCCGCAGTACTGCCCCTCCGACAGTGCGGCACTCCCTCAGTACTGCCCCTCCGACAGTGCGGCGCTCCCTCAGTACTGCCCCTCCGACAGTGCGGTGCTCCCTCAGTTCTGCCCCTCCGACAGTGCGGCGCTCCCTCAGTACTGCCCCTCCGACAGTTCGGCGCTCCCTCAGTACCGCCCCTCCGACAGTGAGGCGCTCCCTCAGTACTGCCCCGCCGACAGTGCGGCGCTCCCTCAGTACTGCCCCTCTGACAGTGCGGCGCTCCCTCAGTTCTGCCCCTTCGACAGTGCGGCGCTCCCTCAGTACCGCCCCTCCGACAGTGCGGCGCTCCCTCAGTACCGCCCCTCCGACAGTGCGGCACTCCCTCAGTACTGCCCCTCCGACAGTGCGGCACTCCCTCAGTACCGCCCCTCCGACAGTGCGGCGCTCCCTCAGTACTGCCCCTCCGACAGTGCGGTGCTCCCTCAGTACTGCCCCTCCGACAGTGCGGTGCTCCCTCAGTACCGCCCCTCCGACAGTGCGGCGCTCCCTCAGTACTGACCCTCCGACAGTGCGGCGCTCCCTCAGTACCGCCCCTCCGACAGTGCGGCGCTCCCTCAGTACTGACCCTCCGACAGTGCGGCGCTCCCTCAGTACTGACCCTCCGACAGTGCGGCGCTCCCTCAGTACCGCCCCTCCGACAGTGCGGCGCTCCCTCAGTACCGCCCCTCCGACAGTGCGGCGCTCCCTCAGTACTGCCCCTCCGACAGTGCAGCACTCCCTCAGTACTGCACCTTGAGCGTCAGCCTAGCTTTTTGTGCTCAAGTCTCTGGAGTAGGACTCGAACCCATGACCTTCTGAATCACATCTCATTGTCTTGGCTGTGCTCTTAGTGTGTCTTTGATGTAGGGAAAGATTTGAATAGATTTTGTCTGTGTTTATATTGTGAATTCTGGGAGATTCTCTCACTGCTACCCTACCTGAGGAAGGAGCGAACCGCTCCGAAAGCTTGTAAAATTAAATAAATCTATTGGACTATAACCTGGCGTTGTGCGACTTCTCACTTCTGAATCAGAGGAGAGAGAGAGAATGCTACCACTGAGCCAGAGATGAGAAACTTCTACCTGGGCAAGGATATTGGGAGAACCACCAGCCCCTTCATTACAACAGTGACCACACTTCAAAAAGGACTTCATTGGCGCTTTGGGACATATTGAAAGGCACAGCAGGGATGCAAGACTTTCTTCCTGTGCAACTGTTGTAGAGAAAGAGCCAGGCAAGAAGGGTGTGAAAATACATTCCGGCCTTCGACCTTTGCAACAGGAAGAGATTGCAGGGAAGGGGGAAAGAGCCTGTTCTGGTTTTGGGCAAGTTATTTTTTGCTAGCTACACAAGAAATTCGGAGGGCAGATTCCTGAGGTTGGATCATGCTTTCGGATGAAGCAGTATTGAATTTTATTCCACTCTTTCTTGCAGTAGTGGGCCTGCTATAAATTATATAGCACCCTCGCTGTCAATAATTCTACTGTGTTTATACTATAAATAAATAACGCTGAGACTACAGACAGCTTCAGCAAACATTTCCTTCACTATCAACAATAAAAGTTATTCAAAGCATGAGATAAAGATCTAAAAGGGAGGTTTGATGGAGCTGGAGTAATCCCAAGCCATGTTATAGCGTAGACGCAGGAGATGTCAGAACTCTGCTGCAGCTTAAAATAGGCCGTATGCACACTCCTTCTGCTGCCTACCTCCCCACTCTGCCGAATTCGCGTCTCGTTGGGCCAGGGCTAATCTCGCAAGGCTCCCCCGCTGTGTTGGAGCATAGGTCAGGTCTACAGAGCAGCAGTGATACCCGCCCTCCTGTATGCCTCAGAGACATGGACCATGTACAGCAGGCACCTCAAAGCACAGGAGAGGTCCCACCAACGTTGCCTCCGCAAGATCCTGCAAATCCGTCGGCAGGATAGGCGCACCAACGTCAGTGTTCTCGCTCAGGCCAACATTCCCCAGCATCGAAGCTTTGACCACGCTCGATCAGCTCCGATGGACGGGCCACATCGTCCACATGCCCGATACGAGACTCCCAAAACAAGCGCTCTACGCGGAGCTCCGACACGGCAAGAGAGCCCCAGGTGGACAGAGGAAACGCTTCAAGGACACCCTCAAAGCCTCCTTGAAAAAGTGCAACATCCCCACTGACACCTGGGAATCCCTGGCCCAAGACCGCACAAAGTGGAGGAGAAGCATCCGGGAAGGCGCCGAACACCTCGAGTCTCTTCGCCGGGAGCAAGCGGAAGCCAAGCGCAAACAGCGGAAGGAGCGCACGTCAACCCAAGCACCTCATCCACCCACCCCTTCAACCACCGTCTGCCCCACCTGTGACAGAGACTGTAGGTCCCGCATTGGACTCATCAGTCACCTAAGAACTCATTTTTAGTGTGGAAGCGAGTCATCCTCGGTTCCGAGGGACTGCCTGAGAAGAAGAAGAGAAGAAAAGAGGTCAGAGAATGGGGGGTTACGGGGTTGTAGCCCTGTCTCTGATCTGCGCTGCAGAGAGGCCCCGTGAAGCAGAATTTACAAATTATTTGTACTGGCTCCTCCTCCAGCTCATTCTTTCTCAGGACATTTGTTACCCTCCAGACTCGACTATTCCAACGCACTCCTGGCCGGCCTCTCACATTCCACCCTACGTAAACTTGAGCTCATCCAAAACTCGGCTGCCCCGTGTCCTAACTCGCACCAAGTCCCGTTCACCCATCACCCCCTGTGCTCGCTGACCTACATTGGCTCCCGGTCCAGCAACGCCTCGATTTTAAAATTCTGATCCTTGTTTTCAAATCCCTCCATGGCCTCGCCCCCCTCCCTATCTCTGTAACCTCCTCCAGCCCCACAAACCCCCCGAGTTATCTGCGCTCCTCCAATTCTGGCCTCTTGAGCATCTCTGACCAGCCCGATCCCCATATCCCTTAATTCCTCTGGAATCCAAAAATCTATCGATCTCAGCCTTGAATATACTCAACGACTGAGCCTCCACAGCCCTCTGGGGTAGAGAATTCCAAAGATTCACCACCCTCTGAATGAAATCCCTCCATGGCCCTCGCCCCCTCCCTATCTCTGTAACCTCCTCCAGCCCCACAACCCCCCGAGATCTCTGCGCTCCTCCAATTCTGGCCTCTTGCGCATCCCCCGATTTTAATCGCTCCACCATTGGCGGCCGTGCCTTCAGCTGCCTGGGCCCTGAGCTCTGGAATTCCCTCCCTAAACCTCGCCGCCTCTCTCTCCTCCTTTAAGACGCTCCTTAAAACCGACCTCTTTGACCAAGCTTTTGGTCGCCTGTCCCTAATATCTCCTTATGTGGCTTGGTGTCAAATTTTGTTCGATAATTCTGTCTGATAACGCTCCTGTGAAGCGCCTTGGGACGTTTTACTATGTTAAAGGCGCTATATAAATACAGGTTGTTGTTAACCTCAGAACTGTAGGTTTTCTTATCTGCTTCAGTATTCCCTTCCTCTCCCCAACTATTGGCTCTGAGAACTAAAGCTTGTGAATCACTAATTCTGGATCTACCTTGTGCTCTCACCTGGTTTATTCACTCTGTGTGGTCCCCTGCACGATGAACCTTGGCCTTTCGAATGCCTGCAGACTCCATTATACTGACCTGTCCATCACTGACTGCAGTCCTCAACTCATCTGCCCTGTCCATCACTGACTGCACTTCCAGCAACAGATCCAGCCCAAATTCCTCCTCAGTTAATAAGAACATAAGAATTAGGAGCAGGAGTAGACCATAAGGCCCCTCGAGCCTGCCCCGCCATTCAATTAGATCATGGCTGATCTTCTACCTCAACCCCATTTTCCCGCCCCTATCCCCACACAGTGTCAAAAAAATCTATCGATCTCAGCCTTGAATATACTCAACGACTGAGCATCCACAGCCCTCTGGGGTAGAGAATTCCAAAGATTCACAACCCTCTGAGTGAAGAAATTCCTCCTCATCTCAGTCCTAAATGGCCGACCCCTAATCCTGAGACTGTGACCCCTGGTTCTAGACTCTCCAGCCAGGGGAACAACCTCTCAGCATCTACCCTGTCAATCCCCTCAGAATTTTATACCTTTCAATGAGATCACCTCTCATTCTTCTAAACTCCAGAGAGAAAAGGCCAATCTACTCAAAATCTCCTCATAGGACAACCCTCTAATCCCAGGAATCAATCTAGTAGTAATTTAGATGGTTAAGGTGTGATTTGATCAAAGTTTTCCATATAATCAGGGGAACTGAGAGGGTAGAGAGAGAGAAACTATTTCCGCTGGTTGGGGAGTCTAGGACTAGGGGACATCGTCTAAAAATTAGAGCCAGACCTTTCAGGAGTGAAGTTAGGAAACACTTGCCCCAACAGTAAGAACGCTGGGAATGAGGAAAATGTCATTCAGCCTATTAAGCCATTTATTTCCACAGCCCATGTAAAATCTATACTTACATGAACTCTACTGTAGCAGGCCAGGTAGATAAGGTGGTTAAGAAGGCAAACAGAATGCTTGCCTTTATTAGCCGTGGCATAGAATACAAGAGCAGGGGGGTTATACTTCAACTGTATAAAACACTAGTTAGGCTTCAGCTAGAGTACTGTGTGCAGTTCTGGTCACCACATTACAGGAGAGATGTGATTGCACTGGAGAGGGTACAGAGGAGATTTACAAGGATGTTGCCGGGAGTAGAGAATCTTAGCTATGAGGAAAGACTGGATAGGCTGGGTTTGTTTTCCTTGGAACAGAGGAGGCTGAGGGGAGACCTTATTGAGATGTATAAAATTATGAGGGGCAGAGATAAAGTGGATTAAAGGACCTATTTCCCTTAGCAGAGGGGTCAAAAACCAGGCGGCACAGATTTAAAGTAATTGGGGGAAGGTTTAGAGGGGATTTGAGGGGAAATGTCTTCACCCAGAGGGTTGTGGGGTTCTGGAACTCACTGCCTGAAAGGGTAGTAGAGGCAGGAACCCTAACCACATTTAAAAAGTACTTGGATGTGCACTTGGGATGCTGTAACCTGCAGGACTACGGACCAAGAGCTGGGAAGTGGGATTAGGCTGGAGAGCTCTTTGTTGGCCGGCACGGACACGATGGGCCGAAATGGCCTCCTTCCGTGCTGTAACTTTCTATGATTCTTCTATGATTCTATCCCATCCATTTAATCTCCTATCACAGCTGATGTACAATCTACCCTTCCATGGATTCTACTGCACCCATTCAATATCTTTCCACAGTCCATGAACAGTCTACCCTATCATGGAATCCATACGACCCATGTTCTATATATATCTACTCCTGCTCCTCAAAGGTCGTCAAGCAATACCCCATCAATCCTCACACCTCCAGTGCGCGCGTGTTGAAATCAAGACTCATTGCACCATCATTCCGCTGGTTGGGGAGTCCAGGACTAGGGGGCATCTTCTAAAAATTAGAGCCAGACCTTTCAGGAGTGAAGTTAGGAAACACTTCTACACACAAAGGGTGGTAGAAGTTTGGAACTTTCTTCCGCAAAAGACAAATGATGCGAGATCAATTGTTAATTTTAAATCTGAGATTGATAGCTTTTTGTTAACAGGCTGGAGGGGATGAATGGCCTCCTCCTGTTCCTGTGTTGCTAACAGGCTGGAGGGGCTGAATGACCTCCCCCTGTTCCTATGGTAACAGGCTGGAGGGGCTGAATGGCCTTCCCCTGTTCCTATGGTAACAGGCTGGAGGGGCTGAATGGCCTCCTCCTGTTCCTATGTTGTTAACAGGCTGGAGGGGCTGAATGGCCTCCTCCTGTTCCTATGGTAACAGGCTGGAGGGGCTGAATGGCCTCCTGCTCTTTCTATGTTGCTAACAGGCTCGAGGGGCTGAATGGCCTCCCCCTGTTCCTATGTTGCTAACAGGCTCGAGGGGCTGAATGGCCTCCTCCTCTTCCTATGTTGATCTGCTACTCCAACTTAATTTTTCCCCAGAACCTCAAAAATGACAGGACTTCTTATCTTCTTCAGTTTTCCTCTCTTCCTCGGGCGTTTACAACCCCATGACCTTCGGCCTCAGAGGTGTGAGTGCCGCCACTGAGCCACGGCTAATAGCTGAGACAGGCATAGAGACTGAGGCAGGTTGGGAGATGCAACATCATAGAACCATGCATCTCTGCTAGGCATTGCCAGCCGTGGCTCAGAGGGTAGCACCCTTTGCCTCTGTTGAATCAGAAGGATCGTGGGTTCAAGTCCCACTCCACCGGACTTGAGCACAAAAAATCTAGGCTGACACTCCCAGTGCCAGCACTGTCGGAGGTGCCGTCTTTCGGATGAGACATTAACCCGAGGCCCCGTCTGTCCTCTCAGGTGGACATAAAAGATCCCGTGGCCACGAGTGGAAGAAGAGCAGGGGGGAGTTCCCCCGGTGTCCTGGGGCCAATATTTATCCCTCAACCAACATCACTAAAAACAGATAATCAGGTCATTATCACATTGCTGTTTGTGGGAGCTTGCTGTGCACAAATTGGCTGCTGCGTTTCCTACATTACAACAGTGACTACACTTCATAAAAGTACTTCATTGGCTGTAAAGCGCTTTGGGATGTCCTGAGGTCGTGATAGGCGCTATAGAAATGCAAATTTTTCTTTTATTGCTTGTCACTATCCAGTCATTAATTCCTGATTTAGCTTGGCTTCTCTCCTGGTGGTGTCCTCTGTTATAGGATTTTTCCCTTTATCTACGTTTCACAGTAAAACAAATGCAAGATGTATGGAGATTGCAAGCCATTAGGCACAAGAACTTCCTTTACAATCCAATCATATATCAGCCTCCCTCAATGAACCATCATGGATCGACTGCAGGTCCCGCTCAATGGAAGGTCAGGGATCAGAGGGCTTCCCCCCCCAGCACAGACCACCAAGGTTCGAAGGGACCCCCGTTGAAAACCACCTAGCTCATCCTGCAACAACTTGGTACAGCGCCTTTAATGTAGTAAAACGTCCCAAGGCGCTTCACAGGAGCGATTATCTAACAAAATTTGACACCGAGCCACATAGGGAGATATTAGGGACAGGTGACCAAAAGCTTGGTCAAAGAGGTCGGTTTTAAGGAGCGTCTTAAAGGAGGAGGGAGAGGCGGAGAGGTTTAGGGAGGGAATTCCAGAGCTAAGGGCCCAGGCGGCTGAAGGCACGGCCGCCAATGGTGGAGCGATTAAAATCGGGGATGGGCAAGAGGGCAGAATTGGAGGAACATAGGAACAGGAGGAGGCCATTCAGCCCCTCGAGCCTGTTCCGCCATTCAATGAGATCATGGCTGATCTGTGACCCAACTCCATCTACCCGCCTTTGCCCCATATCCCTTAATACCTTTGGTTAACAGAAATCTATCAATCTCAGATTTAAAATTAACAATTGATCTAGCATCGATTGCCGTTTGCAGAAGAGAGTTCCAAACTTCTCCCACCCTTTGTGTGTAGAAGTGTTTCCTAACTTCACTCCTGAAAGGTCTGGCTCTAATTTTTAGACTCTGCCCCCTAGTCCTAGACTCCCCAACCAGCGGAAATAGTTTCTCTCTCTCTACCCTATCAGTTCCCCTCAATATCCTGAAAACTTCAATCAGATCACCCCTTAACCTTCTAAATTCCAGGGAATACAACCCTAGTTTGTGTAATCTCTCCTCGTAACTTAACCCTTGAAGTCCGGGTCTCATTCTGGTAAACCTACGCTGCACTCCCTCCAAGGCCAATATATCCTTCCTAAGGTGTGGGGCCCAGAACTGCTCCCAGTGCTCCAGGTGTGGTCTAACCAGGGCTTTGTACAGCTGCAGCATAACTTCTACCCCCTTGTACTCTAGTCCTCTAGATATAAAGGCCAGCATTCCATTCGCCTTTTTGATTATTTTCTGTACCTGTCCATGACATTTTAATGATCGATGTACCTGGACCCCCCAAGTCTCTTTGGACCTCCACTGTTTCTAGCTTGTCACCATTTAGAAAGTCCCCTGTTCTATCCTTTTTAGGTCCAAAGTGGATGACCTCACAAGATCTGGGAGGGTTGTGGGGCTGGAGAAGGTTACAGAGATAGGGAGGGGCGGGGCGGGGGTGTCGAGGCCATGGAGGGATTTGAACACAGCGATGAGCAGGTTAAATCTGAGCCGAAGGAAATACCTCTCACTCAAAGGCTGTCAGGAAAGCTATCAATTCGTCAAAACCTGATGAAAACAAACCGGGGCAGAGAAAAAGCTGTTAAATGACCTCAAGAATCAAAGCGTTCTCACCAATCATTATTACAGTTCATGCTTCACACTGACACTTAAGTCAATACATCCCTGCTCTTGGGAACAGTCTCAAAAAATCACTTCAGCTTACTATCTTCCCTACTTACAAAATGTACTTGACAGGAAAGACAGACTTGCGTTTCGCCAGCGCCCTTCACAATCACCAGACGTCTCAAAGCGCTTTACAGCCAATGAAGTACCTTTTGAAGTGTAGTCACTGTTGTAATGTGCGAAACGTGGCAGCCAATTTGCGCACAGCAAGCTCCCACAAACAGCAATATGATAATGACCAGATCATCTGTTTTTAGTGATGTTGATTGAGGGATAAATATTGGCCCCAGGACATCGGGGAGAACTCCCCCCTGCTCTTCTTCCAATAGTGGCCGTGGGATCTTTTACGTCCACCTGAGAGGGCAGATGTGGCCACGGTTTAACGTCTCATCCGAAAGACAGCACCTCCGACAGTGCGGTGCTTCCTCAGTACTGTCCCTCCGACAGTGCGGCGCTCCCTCAGTACCGCCCCTCTGACAGTGCGGCGCTCCCTCAGTACTGCCCCTCCGACAGTGCGCCGCTCCCTCAGTACCGCCCCTCCGACAGTGCGGCGCTCCCTCAGTACTGCCCCTCCGACAGTGCGCCGCTCCCTCAGTACTGCCCCTCCGACAGTGCGGCGCTCCCTCAGTACTGACCCTCCGACAATGCGGCGCTCCCTCAGTACTGACCCTCCGACAATGCGGCGCTCCCTCAGTACTGACCCTCCGACAGTGCGGCACTTCCTCAGTACTGACACTCCGACAATGCGGCGCTCCCTCAGTACTGACCCTCCGACAGTGTGGCGCTCCCTCAGTACTGCCCCTCCGACAGTGCGGCGCTCCATCAGTACTGCCCCTCCGACAGTGCGGCGCTCCCTCAGCACCGCCCCTCCGACAGTGCGCCGCTCCCTCAGCACCGCCCCTCCGACAGTGCAGCGCTCCCTCAGTACTGCCCCTCCGACAGTGCGGCGCTCCCTCAGTACCGCCCCTCCGACAGTGCGCCGCTCCCTCAGCACCGCCCCTCCGACAGTGCGGCGCTCCCTCAGTACTGCCCCTCCGACAGTGCGGCGCTCCCTCAGTACTGACCCTACGACAGTGCGGCGCTCCCTCAGTACCGCCCCTCCGACAGTGCAGCGCTCCCTCAGTACTGCCCCTCCGACAGTGCGGCTCTCCCTCAGTACTGCCCCTCCGACAGTGCGGCGCTCCCTCAGCACTGCACTGGGAGTGTCAGCCTGGATTTCTGTGCTCAAGTCTTTGGAGTGGGACTCAAACCCACAACCTTCTGATGTCAGGGGCGAGAGTGCTACCCCCGAGCCACTGCCGACACAAACAAGGAGGACCCCTAGCTGAAATTGGGAAGGATTAATGAGGGCAATGACCTCACTGCGACATCAAAGAGAGAGCTCGTTTGAAGAATTGCTCCGAAGTTTGAAGAATGAGATCAGCCCCACCTTCCCCTCTCAAGCATGAAGCACTTGGCATTCCTCACACGGATGTCACTATTCCAGCACTACAGGTCGCCGTTAAATATTCAATGGCCCTTCCATCAACGTCTCAAGCCTGCATAGCTTCTGAATTCATCCGTACAGCTTTCTGCGCGCTTACACTGACACGGCAAAACACACAGCAACTCAGAGCCTGTCAACTCTTCAAGTTGCGCTGGTGTTGACCTACCTTCTGAAGGCTGACACCTCGGTCTCCCTTCTCTTCCCGATCCCGCACCAAGGGGAGCGGGAGGACCCTGGTTATTTGAGGCGAATCTCTTGCTCTGTTAATCAGACAAGGCTGGAATCTGTTGAGGTGAACTGGTGCCTCTGAGACACTCTGCTTGCTGGGGGCCACCGCGTCAATGAAAGTTGTTGCTGACTACCCGTGGCTTCAACACCTGATGTTGAAAATAAGCAGTGACTTCACCAAGTGTCAACCGTGGCTCAGTGGGTAGCACTCTCGCCTCTGAGTCAGAAGGTCGTGGGTTCGAGTCCCACTCTAGAGACTTGAGCACAAAAATCTAGGCTGACACTCCCAGCCTACTGAGGGAGCGCCGCACTGTCGGAGGGGCGGTACTGAGGGAGCGCTGCACTGTCGGAGGATCAGTACTGAGGGAGCGCCGCACTGTCGGAGGGGCGGTACTGAGGGAGCGCTGCACTGTCGGAGGGGCGGTACTGAGGGAGCGCCGCACTGTCGGAGGGGCGGTACTGAGGGAGCGCTGCACTGTCGGAGGATCAGTACTGAGGGAGCGCCGCACTGTCGGAGGGGCAGTACTGAGGGAGCGCCGCACTGTCGGAGGGGCAGTACTGAGGGAGCGCCGCACTGTCGGAGGGGCAGTACTGAGGGAGCGCCGCACTGGCGGAGGGGCAGTACTGAGGGAGCGCCGCACTGTCGGAGGGGCGGTACTGAGGGAGCGCCGCACTGTCGGAGGGGCAGTACTGAGGGAGCGCCGCACTCTCGGAGGGGTGGTTAGAAATGCAGATATCCAGGACTGCCGGAGAATAAGTGACACATGGGCTGCTCCCTGTGAAGCATGTGTTGACTTGCGGAATAGGATATCCAGCAGCACACACTATCTGGGCTGTTCGTGAATGGTATCTCTTCCAGTTGGTGAAGTCGATGTGTTTTCAGATAACCGCAGGGATGGCATCCAGCGCTCGTGGGAATCCAGCCACGCGAATGAAGCTAATGGCTTTCTCTCTCTCTCTGCTTTGCTGGGTCCATTTGGAATCAGAGGCAGGCCTGAAACAGGGCATCCGTGACCTGTCCGATGCAATGTGGCGTTGCTGAATGATATGAGGTGACTAAAGTCACCTGAGGCTGCCCAATGGCAGCTGAATGTGTAAACATTGAGTGCTGTTGTCACCTTCACAGCCACAGCGCCTCAGTAGAAACAAAAATGGCTTTAAGTCACGTAAGAACTAGGAGCAGGAGTCGGCCATTCGGCCCCTCGAGCCTGCTCCGCCATTCAATAAGATCGTGGCTGATCTTCGACCTCATCTCCACCTTCCCGCCCTAACCCTTGATTCCCCTAGAGTCCAAAAATCTATCGATCTCAGCCCTGAATATACTCAACGACTGAGCATCCACAGCCCTCTGGGGTAGAGAATTCCAAAGATTCACCACCCTCTGTGTGAAGAAATTCCTCCTCATCTCAGTCCTAAATGGCCAGCCCCTTATTCTGAGACTATGCCCCCTAGTTCTACACTCTCCAGCCAGGGGAGACAACCTCTCAGCATCTACCCTGTCAATCCCCTTCAGAATCTTGTATGTTTCCATGAGATCACCTCTCATTCTTCTAAACTCCAGAGAGTATCAGCCCATTCTACACAATCTCTCATCATAGGACAGCCCACTCATCCCAGGAATCAATCTAGTGAACCTTCGTTGCACCGCCTCCAAGGCAAGTATATCCTTCCTTAGATAAGGAGACCAAAACTGTGCACAGTACTCCAGGTGTGGTCTCACCAAGGCCCTGTACAATTGTAGCAAGACTTCCTTACTCTTATACACCAACCCCCTTGCAATAAAGGCCAACATGCCATTTGCCTTGCTTATTGCTTGCTGTACCTGCATGCCGGCTTGCTTTGAACCCCCACGTCCCTGCCACCCACCACCTCAAAGCACAGGAACGAAAATGGCATTCTCCAGTCGGGGACCAGAGGCGCTGTTCCCTTTCAATGCTCTCCGCGAGCTTCGCCAAGCACTGAATGCTCGGGCGCGGCAGCTTCGGCCGGCGGAAGGGACTCGCTGGCCTCAAGCCAGGTGTTGCAGACCCTCCCGCGTGACCTTCCGCCTTTCCTGACCTCCACCCAACCTGCGGCGCGCCATACCAGCTCAGCGCTGCCCACCTCTACAGTCATGATGTGGAGATGCCGGTGTTGGACTGGGGTGGACAAATGTGAGAAGTCGCACAACACCAGGTTATAGTCCAACAGTTTTATTTGAAATCACAAGCTTTCGGAGCGCTGCTCCTTCGTCAGGTGAAGTGAAGAGATGCATATAGGCACAGCATATATAGTCAGAGAACACTGCCAGATGATTACAGTTAATCTTTCTAACTGCCCTTCATCACACCTCGGCAGAGAGATAATCACGGCAATCAAAGATGTGGATGGTGTCAACATAAGAACATAAGAAATAGGAGCAGGAGTAGGCCAATCGGCCCCTCGAGCCTGCTCCGCCATTCAATAAGATCATGGCTGATCTGATCCTCACCTCAAATCTAAAGAACACAAGAAGTAGGAGCAGGACCCGGCCACTCAGCCCCTGGGCCCGCTCCGCCACCCACAGGGCCTCGACCGATCCGAACTCCGCCTCATGTCCAATTTCCTGCCCGCTCCCCGTAACCCCTAATTCCCTTTACCTCTAGGAAACTATCTATTTCTGTTTTAAGTTTAGTTAATGATGTAGCTTCCACAGCTTCCTGGGGTAGCAAATTCCACAGACCTACTACCCTCTGTGTGAAGAAGTTTCTCCTCATCTCAGTTTTGAAAGAGCAGCCCCTTATTCTAAGATTATGCCCCCTAGTTCTCGTTTCACCCATCCTTGGGAACATCCTTACCGCATCCACCCGATCAAGCCCCTTCACAATCTTATATGTTTCAATAAGATCGCCTCTCATTCTTCTGAACTCCAATGAGTAGAGTCCCAATCTACCCAACCTCTCCTCATATGTCCATCCCCTCAGCCCTGGGATTAACCAAGTGAACCTTCTTTGTACTGCCTCGAGAGCAAGTATGTCTTTTCTTAAGTATGGACACCAAAACTGTATGCAGTATTCCAGGTGCGGTCTCACCAATACCTTGCACAACTGCAGGAAAACATGAGCACGGCCTCAACCGGGATCTTGGGTTCATGTCACGCTACATGTAACCCCACCTGACGTAGAGTCATCCAGACTCGAGTCGTCGTTGGCTTGTTCTCTCTACACAGATGCGGCCGGACCTGCTGTGATTTCCAGCAAAAAAAGTTTTTTCTTTTCCATACAGACCCCAGCATCTGCCACATTTGACCCCTTGTGACCCCCACCTCATTGTCTTTGATGTCATGTTTTCCTGACTGCCCTGTTTGGACACCATCCACACCTTTGATTGCCGTGATTATCTCTCTGCCGAGGTGTGATAAAGGGCAGTTAGAAAGATTAACTGTAGTCACCTGGCAGTGTTCTCTGACTATATATGTTGTGCCTATATGCATCTCTTCACTTCACCTGACGAAGGAGCAGCGCTCCGAAAGCTTGTGATTTCAAATAAAGCTGTTGGACTATAACCTGGTGTTGTGCGACTTCTCACCTCTATCGTGGAAACGAAAGAAATCTCGGGGGTGTGGGGCGGGGGGGGGACGGGACTGCGGTTTTCCCCAGCTCCCCCATTCATTGAGCTGCGGCTGGACAAGCAGGCGGCTCAGGGTCACAGGAAGGTCACGGGAGCCGAATTGCCGTGGCCATGTTTTTTCGGGGTCGACTTTCGGCCCGCTTTACTGGCCAGACTGTATCTGCCCTGGTTTTTAAAGGAAGATCCAGGCCGCGAAAGATACCTGCCTGCGTATCAATCCCGAGAGACACCAGCCAATGCGCAGGCACCTCCCCAAAGAAGGAACTAAGAGGCATTAGAAAAAGAAAGAAACGATTCGACAGCCCCTTTCACGACCTCAGGACGTCCCACAGTGCTTTACAACAACAACCTGTATTTATATAGCGCCTTTAACCTAGTAAAATGTCCCAGGGCGCTTCACAGGAGCGATTATCGAACAAAATTTCACACCGAGCCACATAATTGGATATTAGGACAGGTGACCAAAAGCTTGGTCAAAGAGGTCGGTTTTAAGGAGCGTCTTAAAGGAGGAGAGAGAGGCGGAGAGGTTTAGGGAGGGAATTCCAGAGCTTAGGGCCCCAGGCAGCTGAAGGCACGGCCGCCAATGGTGGAGCGATTAAAATCGGGGATGCTCAAGAGGCCAGAATTGGAGGAGCGCAGAGATCTCGGAGGTTGTGGGGCTGGAGGAGATTACAGAGCTGGGGAGGGAGCGAGGGCCATGGAGGGATTTGAAAACAAGGATGAGAATTTTGAAATCGAGGTGCTGCTTAACCGGGAGCCAATGTAGGTCAGCGAGCACAGGGGGTGATGGGTGAACGGGACTCGGTGCGAGTTAGGACACGGGGGCAGCAGAGTTTTGGATGACCTCAAGTTTACGTAGGGTGGAATGTGGGAGGCCGGTCAGGAGTGCGTTGGAATAGTCAAGTCTAGAGGTAACAAAGGCACGGATGAGGGTTTCAGCAGCGGATGAGCTGAGGCAGGACGGAGACGCGTGATGTTACGGAGGTGGAAGTAGGCGGTCTTTGTTATGCTGGGGGTATGTGGTCGGAAGCTCATTTCAGGGTCAAATATGACTCCAAGGTTGCGAACAGTGTGGTTCAGCCTCAGACAGATGTTAGGGAGAGGAATGGAGTGAGTGGCTAGGGAACGGAGTTTGTGGCGGGGACCGAAAACAATGGCTTCGGTCTTCCCAATATTTAATTGGAGAAAACTGTACGTCGGACAAGCAGTCAGACAATTTAGAGATTGCGGAGAGGTCCAGAGAAGGTGGTGGTGAGGTAGAGCTGGGTGTTGTCAGCATACATGTGGAAACTGACGCTGTGTTTTCAGATGATGTCGCCAAGGGGCAGCATGTAGATGAGAAATAGGGGGGGGCCGAGGATAGATCCTTGGGGGGACACCAGAGGTAACGATGCAGGAGTGGGAAGAGAAGCCGTTGCTGGTGATTCTCTGGCTACGATTAGACAGATAAGAATGGAACCAGGCGAGTGCAGTCCCACCCAGCAGGACGACGGTGGAGATGCGTTGGAGAAGGATGGAGTGGTCAACCATGTCAAAGACTGCAGACAAGTCAAGAAGGACGAGGAGGGATAGTTTACCTTTGTCACAGTCACAAAGGATGTCATTTGTGCCAATGAAGCACTTTTTGAAGTGTGGTCACTGTTGTAATGTAGGAAGCGCGGCAGACAATTTGCGCACAGCAAGCTCCCACAAACAGCAATGTGATAATGACCAGATCATCTGTTGTTTTAGTGATGTTGATTGAGGGATAAATATTGGCCCCAGGACATCGGGGAGAACTCCCCCTGCTCTTCTTCCAATAGTGGCCGTGGGATCTTTTACATCCACCTGAGAGGGCAGACGGGGCCTCGGTTTAACGTCTCATCCGAAAGACGGCACCTCCGACAGTGCGGCGCTCCCTCAGTACTGCCCCTCCGACAGTGCGGCGCTCCCTCAGTACCGCCCCTCCGACAGTGCGGCGCTCCCTCAGTACTGCCCCTCCGACAGTGCGGCGCTCCCTCAGTACCACCCCTCCGACAGTGCGGCGCTCCCTCAGTACCGCCCCTCCGACAGTGCGGCGCTCCCTCAGTACTGCCCCTCCGACAGTGCGGCGCTCCCTCAGTACTGCCCCTCCGACAGTGCGGCGCTCCCTCAGTACTGCCCCTCCGACAGTGCGGCGCTCCCTCAGTACTGCCCCTCCGACAGTGCGGCGCTCCCTCAGTACTGGCACTGGGAGTGTCGGCCTGAATTATGGGGCTCAAGTCTCTGGAGTGGGTCTCCAGTGTACAGTTACTTGCCTCGGGAAGGGACTGAGAGACCCCGGGGACTCTCCCTTTGAAGAAGATCCCTCGTCATCATTTCCTGTAGAAAGCACCCTCTGTAACGTTAATCATTCATCTCACTCTGCCGCACAAATCTATGCTGAGTTTGAACAAGCCTTTCTCCCTCCCCGCCACCATCCCCCACACCTACTTAACCTCTCTCTTTGTCAGCTTCTGTGAGTAAAATGCCGATAAAGCCAAGCCAATTCAAAGTAAAAATTAGCAAATTACGAAATAATTATGGATAATCGGCAGACAAAAGCTGCACCTGTCACAATAACTCTGCACCAACAGGAAATTGAGGGCTGACGCAGAATCTGTTGGAGCCTGAAGGAGGTAAATTATTCATTTATTAATGCAATCGATTAAACTTGGCACGCAATGCTCACGTGCACTCTGCTGTCATCTGTCGAAAGCAGAATTGTGACGGGCGGCTGCAGCAGATTGAAATTCAGCAGCGATAATTACCCCAGCAGTGAAAGGAGAGTCCAGCGCCCCAGGCTCTAAACCGCAGGTCTCGGGGGAGTTAGAGGGAGTGCTTCACGTGCTGTGTTATCCAGCTCCCCCCCATCAAAGAGGTGGAGGCGACAGTCATATTCCTTTGAGTCCATTGCCCCAGAATAAAGAAAAACATTTCTACAGCTCCTTTCACGACCACCGGACGTCCCAAAGCGCTTCACACCCAATGAAGTACTTTTTCGAATTGCAGTCACTGTTGTAATGTGGGAAACGCGGCAGCCAATTTGCGCACAGCAAGCTCCCGCAAACAGCAATGTGATAATGACCAGATCATCTGTTTTTAGTGATGTTGGTTGAGGGATAAATATTTGAACTTGTATTTACCTAGCGCCTTTAAAGTGGTAAAACATCCCAGGGCACTTCACAGGAGTGTTATAAGACAACAAAATTTGACACCGAGCCACATAAGGAGATATTAGGGCAGGTGACCAAAAGCTCGGTCAAAGAGGTCGGTTTTAAGGAGTGTCTTAAAGGAGGAGAGAGAGGCGGAGAGGTTTAGGGAGGGAATTCCAGAGCTTAGGGCCCAGGCAGCTGAAGGCACGGCCACCAATGGTGGAGCGATTAAAATCGGGGGGATGCTCAAGAGGCCAGAATTGGAGGAGCGCAGAGATCTCGGAGGGTTGTGGGGCTGGAGGAGGTTACAGAGATAGGGAGGGGGCGAGGGCCATGGAGGGATTTGAAAACAAGGATGAGAATTTTGAAATCGAGGCGTTGCCGGACCGGGAGCCAATGTAGGTCAGCGAACACAGGGGTTGATGGGTGAACGGGACTGGGTGCGAGTTAGGACACGGGGCAGCCGAGTTTTGGATGACCTCAAGTTTACGTAGGGTGGAATGTGGGAAGCCGGGCAGGAGTGCGTTGGAATAGTCGAGTCTGGAGGTAACAAAGGCATGGATGAGGGTTTCAGCAGCGGATGAGCTGAGGCAGGTGCGGAGATGGGGATAGCTCCCCTGCGAAATAGTGCCGTGGGATCTTTTACGTCCACCTGCGAGAGTAGACGGGGCCTTGGTTTAACGTCTCATCTGAAAGACGGCCCCTCCGATAGTGCGGCACTCCCTCAGTACTGGCACTGGGAGTGTCAGTCTGGATTTTTGTGCTCAAGTCTCTGGAGTGGGACTCGAACTCACAACCTTCTGGCTCGGAGGCGAGGCACTGAATCCACTGGCTGACAGAAGAGGCAGAGGTCAGAGGTAGAGAGCAGACACTCACGTTCTCCGAGGTGGGAGCCACCTGCCGGAGATAAAGCCACAGCTGCCAGTCACTGAGAGCAGTCCTCATTTCAGGACAGCGTTGGTGACATGAATCTGTCATTCATGAAAGAAAGACTGCTGAAATAATACTGAGTGACCTCGGGCGGCGCTGTCCAGGGAGAGTATAAATACTCGGGCACGGCCCTAGCTTGCGCAGGAAATTCTTAACAGGAACTAGTGAAGGACAACTAGACCTCCATGTTGTAAAACAGTTGATTAAAGCTTTGTTTAATGCTTAGACCAAGTGCCTAGTAGTTTTCTTAGGTCAGTTGGCAAAATAGATCAACTGTATCTGGGGGCAACGAGAGCCCACAACAAAAAAATAGGTGGATTGTTTCAACCTCCCCCCCAGAGGTTGCAGCCCCAGCAGTAGCAAGTGTAAGAGCGGCAATCGTTCATCAGCATTTCTCCTCGCTGTGCTCAATCGCACAGGCCAGTGATGTCGTTTCCTCGACTACTGGGCTGTGCAGACCTCCCCAGCAACTTGGCAAGTTCTAGAAGAATCTCACAGCACAGAAGGAGGCCATTCGGCCCATCGTGCCTGTGCCGGCTCTTTGAAAGGGTTGTCCAATCAGTCCTGCTGCACTTGCCCCCACCCCCACTCCCACTCCCCCCAGGCTCTTTCCCCATAGCCCTGTGTAAAACCAAAATTCTCCTCATCTCCCCCTCATTGCCAATTATCTTAAATCTCTGTCCTCTGGTTACCGACCCTCCTGCCAATGGGAACAGTTTCTCCCCATCTACTCGATCAGTAACTAGTGGTGTTCCACAGGGGTCAGTGCTGGGTCCCCAACTCTTCACAATCTATATTAACGATTTGGAGGAAGGGACCAAGTGTAACATATCAAAATTTGCAGATGATACAAAGATGGGAGGGAAAGTAGTGAATGAGGAGGACATAAAAAACCTGCAAGGGGACATAGACAGGCTAAGTAAGTGGGCAGAGATTTGGCAGATGGAATACAACACTGGAAAGTGTGAGGTGATGCACTTTGGCAGGAAAAATCCTAGAGCAATTTATTATCTTAATGGCAAGAAACTGGAGAGTACTGAAGTGCAAAGGGATCTGGGGGTCCTGGTGCACGAAACTCAAAAGGTTAGTATGCAGGTGCAGCAAGTGATTAAGAAGGCAAATGGAATGTTGGCTTTCATTGCTAGGGGGATAGAATATAAAAATAGGGAGGTATTGCTTCAGTTGTACAAGGTATTGGTGAGACCGCACCTGGAATACTGCATACAGTTTTGGTGTCCTTACTTAAGGAAAGACATCCTTGCTCTCGAGGCAGTGCAAAAAAGGTTCATTCGGTTAATCCCGGGGATGAGGGGGTGGTCATATGAGGAGAGGTTGGGTAGATTGGGACTCTACTCATTGGAGTTCAGAAGAATGAGAGGCGATCTTATTGAAACATATAAGATTGTGAAGGGGTTGGATCGGGTGGATGCGGGGAGGATGTTCCCGATGACGGGTGAGACGAGAACTAGGGGACATAGTCTTAGAATAAGGGGTTGCTCTTTCAAAACTGAGATGAGGAGGAACTACTTCACTCAGAGGGTGGTAGGTCCATGGAATATGCTGCCACAAAAAGCTGTAGAAGCTACAACATTAATTAAATTTAAAACAGAAATAGACAGTTTCCTAGAAGTAAAGGGCATTAAGGGTTACGGGGAGCGGGCAGGAATTTGGACATGAGTCTAGGTTCGGATCGGTCATGGCCCTGTGGGTAGTGGAGCGGGCCCAGGGACTGTGTAGCCTGATTCTGCTCCTATTTCATGTGTGCAATTCTGTTAGATGCAGGAGATGGTTCTGTGATAGATAGTAGATTGGCGGTTAGGATCAGATCAGCCATGATCTTATTGAATGGCGGAGCAGGCTCGAGGGGCCGATTGGCCTACTCCTGCTCCTATTTCTTATGTTCTTATGTTCTTAAACCCCTCATCGTTTTGAACACCTCTATTAAATCTCCCCTTAACCTTCTCTGCTCTAAGGAGAACAACCCCAGCTTCTCCAGTCTCTCCACATAACTGAAGTTCCTCGTCCCTGGTACCATTCTGGTTAAGTCAGAGATAAAGTCAGAAATCTTGACTTTCAAACAGCTATGAGTCCACCATGGACAGTCATTTGGGAATTCAATCCCACAGCAGCAGAAAGTACAGATTCATCTCAGATCAACTTTTGTCTCAAAATTATATAGGAATATTTCTATACCTCCTAGTCACTACCAGAAAGAGAAAGCGAGAGGAAGGGATTGGACCATCAACCCTTTTTGACTAGAATGTATTTGGATCCAGGAGTAACGCATTTAGGTCAGAGCTCTAAGATGGTACATCACTCGCGCCACACAAGTGGCAGGCAATGACTATCTCCAACAAGCGAGAGTCTAACTACCTCCCCTTGACATTCAACGGCATTGCCATCACCGAATCCCCCACCATCAACATCCTGGGGAGTCACCATTGACCAGAAACTTAACTGGACCAGCCACATAAATACTGTAGCAACAAGAGTAGGTCAGAGGCTGGGTATTCTGCGGCGAGTGTTTCACCTCCTGACTCCCCAAAGCCTCTCCACCATCTACAAGGCACAAGTCAGGACTGTGATGGAATACCCTCCACTTGCCTGGGTGAGTGCAGCTCCAACAACACTCATGAAGCTCGACACCATCCAGGACAAAGCAGCCCGCTTGATTGGCACCACATCCACCACCTTAAACATTCACTCCCACCACCACCGGCGTACCGTGGCTGCAGTGTGTACCATCTACAAGATGCACTGCAGCAATTCGCCAAGGCTTCTTCGGCAGCACCTCCCAAACCCGTGACCTCCACCACCTGGAAGGACAAGGGCAGCAGGCGCATGGGAACACCACCACCTCCAAGTTCCACCTCCAAGTCACACACCATCCCGACTTGGAAATATATCGTTGATCCTTCATCGTCGCTGGGTCAAAATCCTGGAACTCCCTCCCCAACAGCACTGTGGGAGTACCTTCACCACACTGACTGCAGCGGTTCAAGAAGGTGGCTCACCACCACCTTCTCAAGGGGCAATTAGGGATGGGCAATAAATGCTGGGCCTCGCCAGCGACGCCCACATCCCGTGAATTAATAAAAAAAATCTCAACCCAAACGAGCAGTTTCCAACATTTCTGACTTGCTGGAAAGGTCCTGCCTTCTCCTTGTGAAGATACCGTGCCTCGGACTACAGAGCCATCTGGTGCGCGGGCTGAGCAGTTCAGCCTGTGCGCGTGTGTGTGACACCAGCCACTGCGAGAGTGTAAGTATGTCAGCCGTGTTCGTGCAAATGAAGTGGAATATTTCTCCTCGCATCAGGAGATGAACCAAAGTAGATGCAGGCCTGCGACTCCCTTGGCCGTTCTTGCCGAAATGTGGTTTCCCAGCATGCAAAAATAAAACCTTGACAGGGACCACAACATTTCGAGTATTACTGTGAAGGCCCAGGCCTTGGTCAGACCAGACTGGATTGGGTAACCGCGGAAACCACCTCCCTTCGAGAGAACGCTGATGTTTCTCAAGGCGAACTCAGCGATTGTTGAGCATGATGTAAGAGTCAATGAGGCAGCTCTGCAGTCGCAGGGCTGGTGCCAGAGGAGGCCAGGCTTGAGATGGAATGAGGTTCATCAGTGTAGGCCTGAAGTTGGGTAAAGTGGACTGCGCTGCCGGCAGCATTGCCGCCCTGTGTGCGCGCCAGGCCGAGAAGCGAAGGCGCTCTACGGATGTCAAACTGCGCGATCTCGTCCCCTTCAAAAAACGGAAACCTGTCTGTCTGAACGTAACAGCGTGCAGGAGCCATCGGGTGAGAGAGGAGGTTGGGGAGGAGGTGTGAGAGAGAGAGCGAGAGACAGAGAGAGAGAGAAACACACACAAAAAAAAATGAGTAATGGCGGTATATGGTGGAGACACAGTCGGACACAGTCGAGGCATTCCGCTAAAATCCCAGCATGCCATGCAGAATGGACAGCAGTGGGATCCTGGGATGGGAATGGGAGGGAGGGGGTGGGACGAGGTGGGGAGGAAGGTGGGGGGGGGGTGGGCGGAGGAGATGGCTGAGCGCCTCGTGACCTCCCCCCCCACCCCCACCCTCCGCCTCTCCCCCCACCCCCCCACCTCCCATCCCATCTCAGTTTTGGGCAGGGGGAGGGGGGGGGGGGGAGAAAGAAAGATTAAGCGTGGCTCAAATGCAAACCCATTTTATGAGATGTTCTCTCCATGGGGGGGGGGGGGGGGGCGAATGGGGGTGGTGAGCTTGGAAACCAAATTAAGTGAAGAGATTATGAAAAACGGTAAAGAACACAACAAAATGGATGACAAAGTACAGTCGTAAGGAAGCCAAAAAAAAGAGGTTTACCAACCCTGTCATTTCTGATTTTTTTTTGTTTTTTGATTTTTGTTTTTGTTTTGGTTAAAAATCGATGTCAATTATTTGAAAGAAAAAATCAACTTAAAACACACAAACCCAAACGATAAGACAAATAAGAATGATATCTACCAGATAATGCAGTTTGTTTACCATTGCGTGTCCAATGCCAGAGTGCTTGAAGGAGAAAGGGGGAGGCGGGGGGAGAAAGGAAAAACATGACAAGACTGTGAACTCAATAAGGACTTCCACTCAAAAGGAATGATGGCACTTGAAAAGGTTAGTAATATTATATAAGCTCAAAATAAGGTCCACAGTTAGTACAGAGAAAATGACTACATTCCGTGAATGACGTTGGGTTAGTTCTTAGAAGCGTGTTAGTAAAGTACACACAAAATCGGCAAATTAACTTTTACAAAAGTGGGGTGAGGGCGGGTTGGAGGGAGGAGGGCTGGGAGGTAGGTTTACACATCAACAAACTCTTCAGGAACCGGGGGGGAGTGGGGTTGGTTAGTGTCTCGGTATGGGCTGCTCGCCCGGCAAAGCTCGCAGATGATTGGCGGGACTTTGAATTCGAGACAGCACCGAAATTGTTTTTTCGGAAAACCCCCCCCCTGAAATATCCTGCCGACGGGCAACTCTGAGTTTTCTCGCACGCTCCCCCCTCCCCTCCCTTGATCGAATCAGAAATACCGTCGCAAATTCTCTTCGACGCGAGGCAATCGGACTGAAGGCAACATGGTCAATGTGGAAGGAAAATCAACTCGCGGGCACAGTTTCTGACATTCGACTAAAAACAATTCTCCGATTCAATCCTCGTTCAAACCCCGAATTTCTTCCAACATCATTTCAGCACAGAAACAGCATTTAGATACATTCCGTGTCATCCAGGGCTGGGCAAATCATTCTCGGAGGTTGAACCGGTTTGATTCATTGAGCGCACGTAACTAACCAGTGCAGCCCTATCGTGCTGGTCTGGTTACCCTCACAGGTCTGAACCAGACTTGACTAGATGTACTGGAAGTCAACTCGTGGAGTCAGTTTGCTGAGGCCCAAGTCACGCTCTGCTACTCCCATCTGGGTTGGTGATCTTATTTTCTACCCCTTCGGTCATGAAGATATGCATTCCCATTGAGGTACCTAGGTAGACATTATGCTGCAGCTGTACAAAGCCCTGGTTAGACCACACCTGGAGCACTGTGAGCAGTTCTGGGCACCACACCTTAGGAAGGATATATTGGCCTTGGAGGGAGTGCAGCGTAGGTTTACCAGAATGATACCCGGACTTCAAGGGTTAAATTACGAGGAGAGATTACACAAACTAGGGTTGTATTCCCTGGAATTTAGAAGGTTAAGGGGTGATCTGATCGAAGTTATTTCCTTTCGAGGTCTATAAAATAATGAAAGGCCTGGTTTGGGCACCTATTGATAGATCAGTTGAGTGTGACACATTGGGGAGGACTAGGGTGTCACGCCTTTAATCTACGCAAGGGTGGGAATAGGCTAGATGTTGGGCGGTTCTTCTCTACACAGAGAATAGTGAGTCTCTGGAATGCGTTGCCGGGTTATGCTGGAGGGAGCGGATTCTGACTGGGGCAGAGATCACACCATAGAAAAGGTAAGCGATTTAACAGTTACATTTTTGGACTCTCGGGGAATCGAGGGATATGGGGATCAGGGCGGGAAAGTGGAGGTGAGGTCGAAGATCAGCCATGGATCTTATTGAATGGCGGAGTAGGCTCGAGGGGCCATTTGGGCGACTCCTGCTCCTAATTCTTATGTTCTTGTGCATGGTCAATGAGGTCTCCTGAACTGGTTTTGATTGCCTGAGGGGGTCAGAGAGGAATTTTGGCCCTGGGTTTCCTTTTCTGGTTTCTTGCCCCTCCTGGGAGATTACATGGCTGCGGAAGGAGGAGTGGGGGCCAGGAAAAGTCGAGTCGTGGTGCTCCAGTGTGCGGCAGGCTTGATGGACCAGCTGGTCTTATCCTGCCCGCCATGTTCGTACGTTTGTCTGGTACGGAGCAGAGGTGCACACGTGGTTTGAGTCCTGATGGTTATAATGCTGCTGATGAAAATATATACCTGGACTCGTAGAAACATAGACGATAGGAGCAGGAGTCGGCCATTCGGCCCCTCGAGCCTGCTCCGCCATTCGATGAGATCATGGCTGATCATCCAAATTCAGAACCCTGTCCCTGCTTTCTCCCCATATCCCTTGCTCCCTCCAAGGGTTTAGGAGGAGAGATTACACAAACTAGGGTTTGTATTCCCTAAAATTTAGAAGGTTAAGGGGTGATCTGATCGACGCTTTCAGGATATTAAGGGGAACTGATAGGGTAGAGAGAGAGAAACTATTTCCGCTGGTTGGGGAGTCTAGGACTAGGGGGCAGAGTCTAAAAATGAGACCTTTCAGGAGTGAAGTTAGGAAACACTTCTACACACAAAGGGTGGTAGAAGTTTGGAACTCTCTTCCGCAAACGGCAGTTGATGCTAGATCAGTTGTTAATTTTAAATCGGAGATTGATAGCTTTTTGTTAACCAAAGGTATTAAGGGATATGGGACCAAAGGCAGGTAGATGGAGTTAGGTCACAGATCAGCCGTGATCTGATTGAATGGCAGAACAGGCTCGAGGGGCCTAATCCTGTTCCTATGTAGAAACCCTTAATGACTAACACAGTACAATCCTTTTCTTAAATTGAGCAACCTGCAGTTTCAGATTCCCCGAGCTTGACTCAGGAGGCTGCACAGAAAACTGACTCCAGTGTGTAATTCCAATGGCTGGGTCCTTCCGACAAAGGCTAAAAGAAGGACCTCCTTGCCAAGAATCCAAAGTCAACTTATTACAGTGCAACTCATCTCAAGGGTCCTCAAAATCCTGAAGGCACTGGTGAGTTACAGATTGGACATGAGATGCGTTGGATTTTACCGACCAGAATTGCAATTTTAGTTGCGCTGTTTTGCGGGCGTTTTATTCCGATCATGTGCTTGACAGATTGGAGTGCAGCGTTCCATAGGCACCAAAGGACCAATATTTGCCCAGCCCTGTATCTTGACACGAGCACAACATTTCTCTCCGAAGACCTCCTCATGTATGTCCTCATGAAACAGACCTACAGGTATTGCAGAAATCTGCGCCCTGCCAGATGCCCAACAGCGCCGTCGTACGGGTACTGAGTGCCTTGCACGGGAGGGGCAGCTGTACAGGGACGGCAAATTGGGGAGCTAACGCAAAGGCGTGAGGTCTGTTCCATCAGGATAGATTGGGAGCTGCCTTGGAGCGGATAAACACTGCATTGCACGCGAGTGCGAGATCGGAGCAGTCCCCTAAGGCAAAAGAAAAACACACACACTTGTCATGAAAACTGCAGGAAGAACGATATCAATGATTCATCAGCGTGCAGACCCAAAGAAAATCAGAGTTAGTAACAGAAACTGTCTCCGTGTTAGTTTGTTCAAGAACCCAATGGGAAACAACTCCGAGCGACACATCCAAGTAAAGCTCCACGCAGTACAGGATTTCCTTCTCTCTTCCAATTTGCTTGCCCCCCGCCCCACCACCCCGCTCCGCAAGGCACTGACTCGTGCTGCTCTGTGAGGCCCTGGCTGATAGCTCGCCCAGGGTGGCCATTCTTCAGGGGTGGGCGCTGACCGTGAGCGCCAGCGGGCCAACTGACGGCAAAGAGCGTTGTGGCCAAGCCCATCTCGTCCTCGCCTGCACCTACCGTCAGTGGCGGGTGATCAGGAGCTGCAACCCCCCGCCTGATCTTTCTCCCACCACCCCTCCCCCTGCCCCCCTCCGCCCCACCTCAGGGGCACTGAGGATGATCGGAGGGCTCAGCCGAAGGGCAGCGAACTCAGCATGGAGCAGGGACCAACGCGGCAAGATTTGACCTATCTATACAGCTAATCGCTGTTCATATTGACAGATTCTGGACACACACACACACACAAATACATACAAGTGCTCTCCAGACCATTGGCACCAGTGAGAGAGCGTTTAATGCAGAGAAAACCAATAATCCCATTGCTGGCTTGAACTCACGCCTTGACCTTTGGAGCCCTGCAGCCACCAGGATAGGAGGGAACCTCAAAGACCTTTGAGTCGCAGACATTTTTAGCTTGCAAGCAGGAAAATCCTGCACCCACAAGTCATGTTAAACCTGTCTCGACCCTTGGTTAGACCACACTTGGAGCACTGCGTACAGTTCTGGTCGCCATATTATAAAAAGGATATAGAGGCACTGGAGAGGGTGCAGAGAAGGATGATACCAGAAATGCGAGGGTATACCTATCAGGAAAGGGTGAACAGGCTGGGTCTCTTTTATCTTGAAAAGAGAAGGCTGAGGGGGTGACCTACTTGAGCTCCTTAAAATGATGAAAGGTTTTGATAGAGTGGATACAGAGTGTTTCCACTTGTGGGGAAGAGCATAACTAGGGACCATCAATATAAGATAGTCAGCAAGAAATCCAATAGGGAATTCAGGAGAAACTTCTTTACCCAGAGAGTGGTGAGAATGTGGAACTCGCTATCACAGGGAGTGGTTGAGGCGAATAGTATAGATGCATTTAAGGGGAGGCTGGACAAGTACATGAGGGAGAAAGGAATAGAGGGTTATGCTGATAGATTTAGATGAGGAAAGACGGGAGGAGGCTCGAGTGGAGCATAAACGCCGGCATGGACTGGTTGGGCCGAATGGCCTGTTTCTGTGCTGTATATCCCATGTAATCCTATGTAATCAACCACAGGGGAACATTGAGGCTGAGAGAGCAGGGTTATTAATTACAGTGAGGGTTTTTCCACGTCACTCTGTGCGCCTGCAACATCTCTGTGCAACACTACAGGAAACTGCTGTGCAATTGTTGATATTGAGAAGACCATTCTGTCTGCAGATACTTTCGCAAAACCGAATTTGTCGCTGCGACTGTTTTCTGTCATCGCCGACGCAGTTTCGTTTGGAGGAAGAGCAGTCACGCACCATTACCTCCACGGTGATCCGCACGGAAACAACACCAGAACCTTTCTTGCATCTGTGTCCATGGTTTGGAAACAGGAGCTAGACAATGGCATTGACGGTTGCCGATAACTGGAAATGAAGGGATAGAAGGAACAATGAAGGGGACTGCAGGAAGACATGGATAAGTTAGAAGAGTGGGTACAGAGAAATGTGAAGTGGTATATGACATGAATCTTGTCATTCATGTGTGAAGTAATACTGGGCGGCCTGCTGGTGGCGCTGTCCAGGGAGAGTATAAATACTCGGGCATGGGCCCAGCTTGCTTAGGACATTCCTCAACAGGAACTAGGTAAGGACACAACTAGATCTCCATGTTGAAAAACAGCTGATTAAAGCTTTGTTTCACGCTTAGACTAAGTGCCTAGTAGTTTTCTGACGTCAGTATATTTCGGAGATAAAGAACCGTAAAAGGAAGGAGACCCAGAATGGTAAGGTTCTTAACAAAGTGGCGGAACAACAAAAACCTGCATTTATATAGTGCCTTTAACGTAGTAAAACGTCCCAAGGCGCTTCACAGGAGCATTATCAAACAGCACAAGCCATATAAGGAGATATTAGGACAGGTGACCAAAGGCTTGGTCAAAGAGGTCGGTTTTAAGGAGCGTCTTAAAGGAGGAGAGAGAGGCGGAGCGGTTTAGGGAGAAAATTCCAGAGCTTAGGGCCCAGGCAGCTGAAGGCACAGCCACCAATGGTGGAGCGATTAAAATCGGGGGATGCTCAAGAGGCCAGAATTGGAGGAGCGCAGAGATCTCGGGGAGGGTTGTGGGGCTGGAGGAGATTACAGAGATAGGGAGGGGGTGAGGGCCATGGAGGGATTTGAAAAAAAGGATGAGAATTTTAAAATCGAGGCGTTGCTGGACCGGGTGCCAATGTAGGTCAGCGAGCACAGGGGGTGATGGGTGAACGGGACTTGGTGCGAGTTAGGACACGGGGGCAGCCGAGTTTTGGCTGACTTTAAGTTTACGTAGGGTGGAATGTGGGAGGCCGGCCAGGAGAGCGTCATAATAGTCGAGTCTAGAGATAACTAAGGCATAGATGAGGGTTTCAGCAGTGGATGAGCTGAGGCAGGGGCGGAGACGGGCGATGCAGAGAACGAATTGGGTGCAGATACATAGGCATCCCTGGGCTAGGGAAGCCAAAGATCAGCCAGAGTTCCAGCTCCTCATTGCTGGCCCTTGCTGGAAAGTGAATGTTTGTTGAGGTCAGGGAGGACAGGACAGATTCCCTAGAATCTCACATGATGAATGATCACTTGGGTGAACATAAGAACATAAGAATTAGGAGCAGGAGTCGGCCATAGGGCCCCTCGAGCCTGCTCCGCCATTCAATAAGATCATGGCTGATCTTCTACCTCAACTCCACTTTCCCACCCGGTCCCCATATCCCTTGATTCCCCTAGAGTCCAAAAAACAATCGATCTCTATCTTGAATATACTCAATGACTGAGCCTCCACAGCCCTCTGGGGTGGAGAATTCCAACGATTCACCACCCTCTGAGTGAAGAAATTCCTCCTCATCTCAGTCTTAAACGGCCGACCCCTTATTCTGAGACTGTGACCCCTAGTTCTAGATTCTCCAGCCAGGGGAAACAGCCTCTCAGCATCTACCCTGTCAAGCCCTGTAAGAATTTTAATGAGATCGCCTCTCATTCTTCTAAACTCTGGGGAATATAGGCCTAGTCTACTCCATCTCATACAAGAGGACAACCAGGAACCATATCCGAGCGTCACTCTGTGCATTCGAGAAAGAGATAACAACATTGAAGGGGAGGGGGAGTAATACCCAAGAGGAGAGGTGCAAGATATGGGAAAGGATTCAAGCAGGGAGTAAATGTTCAAAAAAGAATGGGTCGCCTTAGCCCCATGCTCTCTATAAACCCCTCTGCCTCTCATAGAATCACAGAATGATACAGCACAGAAGGAGGCCATTCGGCCCATCGAGTCTGCGCCGCTTCTTTCGAAGAGCGATCCAGTTAATCCCACTCCCCCCGCTCTCTCCCCATATCCCTGCAACTTATTCTCCTTCCGGTATTTATCCAATTCCCTTTTGAAGGCTCCTATTGAATCTGTGTCCACCGCCCCATCAGGCAGCGCATTCCAAATCCTCACCACTCGCTGCGTAAAAAAGTTTTTCCTCGTGTCGCCTCTGGTTCTTTTGCCAATCACCTTAAATCTGTGCCCTCTGGTTACCGACCCTTCAGCCAATGGGAACAGTTTCTCCTTATTTACTCTGTCTAGATCCTTCATGATTTTAAACACCTCTATCAAATCTCCTCTTAGCCTTCTCTGCTCCAGGGAGAACAACCCCAGCTTCTCCAGTCTCTCCACGTAACTGAAGACCCTCATCCCTGGTGCCATTCTGGTCAATCTCCCCTTAACCTTCTCTGCTCCAAGGAGAACAATCCCAGCTTCTCCAGTCTCTCCACATCACTGAAGTCCCTCATCCCTGGTACCATTCTGGTCAATCTCCCCTTAACCTTCTCTGCTCCAAGGAGGACAACCCCAGCTTCTCCAGTCTCTCCACGTCACTGAAGTCCCTCATCCCTGGTACCATTCTGGTCAATCTCCCCTTAACCTTCTCTGCTCCAAGGAGGACAACCCCAGCTTCTCCAGTCTCTCCACACAACTGAAGTCCCTCATCCCTGGTACCATTCTGGTCAATCTCCCCTTAACCTTCTCTGCTCCAAGGAGGACAACCCCAGCTTCTCCAGTCTCTCCACACAACTGAAGTCCCTCATCCCTGGTACCATTCTCTCCACCTCTCTCTCTTTCTTTAAGACCTTCCTTAAAAGCCATCTCCGACCAAGTGTTGGTCACCCCGCGTCTCCCCCACCCCTCACCCCTTCATTAGGCCTATCTTCACTCTCGCCTCTGAGTCAGAAGGTTGTGGATTCAATAGTAGCCTTCAAAATGCAATTGGATAAATACTGGAAGGAGAAAAAATTGGAGTTCGGTCGCAGATCAGCCATGATCACATTGAATGGGGGAACAGGCTCGAGGGGCTGAATGGCCTCCTCCTGTTCCTGTGTTCCAAACCGTTTACACGTATAGCTAAGCGCTTACTGGAAATTGTGCGACAAAAAAAAGTCTCTGTCTGTTGTCTTCCTTTACAGAATAGAAGCTTCCCAAAGCTGTGAGGAAGACGTTCAGGGAATCCTACACTTCAAAAGCCAGTTGCCGGTTGTGGCTGAGGATCGCTGCTTGTGAGGTTTGGGGTGTGAGATTGGCCAACGTGAGGTGAGACACATCGGCAGTAGAGAGAGAAGACACAGCGCAGAGCAGGGGGTAGGGATGGCCACCAACAAGGGTGGGTGGGCCAGGCCAGATTAGACAGTAAATGAGAGACACTGTTCCCAGTGGCTGAAGGGTCGGTAACCAGAGGACACAGATTTAAGGTGATTGGCAAAAGAACCAGAGGCGACACGAGGAGAAACTGTTTTACGCAGCGAGTGGTTAGGATCTGGAATGCGCTGCCTGATAGGGCGGTGGATACAGATTCAATAGGAGCCTTCAAAAGGGAATTGGATAAATACTGGAAGGAGAAAAAATTGCAGGGCTATGGGGGAAGAGCGGGGGGATAAAGGGTAAGCCATTTAGGACAGAAATGAGGAGGAATTTCTTCACCCAGAGAGTGGTGAACCTGTGGAATTCTCTACCACAGAAGGCAGTTGAGGCCAAGTCATTAAATATATTCAAGAATGAGTTAGATATATTTCTTAAAGCTAAAGGTATCAAGGGATATGGGGAGAAGGCAGGGACAGGGTACTGAGTTTGGATGATCAGCCATGATCTCATTGAATGGCGGAGCAGGCTCGAGGGGCTGAATGGCCTATTCCTGCTCCTATCTTCTATGTTTATGTGGTTCGGTGTCAGATTTAAATTTAAATCTGCTTCTATAAATGTAGGTTGTTTTGAGGAGTAGAGCAAGAAAGGAGACAGTGTGATGAATTTTGAGTGATGGTGCAAGGAGATCGAAGACTGCCTCTTTCTTTTGACAATCTCTTTTGTCAATATAAAAAGGGGGACTACTTCCAATCAAAAGAACACAAGAATTAGGAGCAGGAGTCGGCCATTCGGCCCCTCGAGCCTGCTCCACCATTCAATGAGATCATGGCTGATCTTCCTACCTCAACTCCATTCACCGGCCCTATCGCCCTATCCCTTGATTTCCTTACTCCAAATGTACCCTCTACGTGGTTCTGCCCCATTTAATGATGTATAATCACCGCATTCAGATCCTATCAATTTGGACTCATCCTCAGTTCAGTCTGTGACTCATCGGAAAATGAGAATTTTTAGGAGCACCTTGGAACTTTATCGATCTCTGGTTGGGCCTCAGCTGGAGTATTGTGGACAATTCTGGGCCTCACATTTCAGGAAAGATGGAAAGGCCTTAGAAAGGGGACAGAGGAGGTTTACCAGGATGTGACCAGGGATGGGGGACTTCAGTTATGAGGAAAGGTTGGAGAAGTTGGGACTGTTCTCCCTGGAACAGAGAAGGTGAAGAGATGACCCAATAGAGGTTTACAGGGTGATGAGAGGTTTTGATAGAGTAGACGGAGAAAAACTATTCCCTCTGGTGAGTGGGTCAATAACCAGAGGTCACAGATTCAGAATCATTGGCGAGAGATCTCGAGGGGAGATGAGGAGAAATGTTTTCACTGGGAGAGTTGTGGGGATCGGGAACGCTCGACCTGTGAAGGTGGTGGAAGCTGATCCCATCAATGATTTTCAGAGGGAGTTGGACGGGTTCTTGAGGATGAGGAGCTCACAGGGTTACGGACAAACAGCGGGGGGTGTGGGTGGGACTGAGCGCGACTGCTCTTTCAAAGAGCCGGCACAGGCACGACAAGCCGAATGGCCTCCTTCTGTGCGGCAAGTTTCTGTGAATCTATGATTCTAACAGGACATGGCCCATGGCCATTCAGCCCAACAAGCCCATCCCAGTGCATGCATCATCCCCACTTGCCCCACCTCCCCCAGCAGATCCCTCAACCACTCTCTCTTCACAAGGACATCTTATTAAATCTTGAGCCCAGTTCCAACATGCGCTTCAATAGATATTCCGTGAGGTTTCTGCTGGCTAACGGGGGGCTACCCATCAACATTCAGGGGCGTCTGATGAAACGGGGAGAATATGTGTGTGTGTGGAGTGCGGAGGAATGGGTTGCGCGCAGGCGTAAATTATTCTAAAGGTTGTTTCCCACTTTCTCCCATCCTTTCATAGGTTGGGAGGACCAGGGGTCACAGTTTGAAGTTGTGTAAGGCCGGATCTAGGTTAGATGTCAAGAGGTGGTTCTTTTCCCAGAGAATGGTGGACCTCTGGGACAGGCTGCCTTCTCGTGCAGTGGACACCGATTCGCTGGATTCCTTCGAGCGAGAGCTGGACCTGTTTCTGGCTGGAGCGGAGATCACCTCTTACAGAAGGTCGGGACTGCCGGGGATTCAGGGCCAGAGTGATCTCCTGGACTGGTTTCCATCGCCTGGCTGGGTCGGAGAGGAATTTCCCAGATATTTACCATCCCCAAATTGGCCTGGGCTTTTTAGCTGGTTTCTCGCCTCTCCCAGGAGATCACATGGTCTCGGGGTGGGGCGGAGAGTGGAGATATTGGGCCAAAAATTCGGCCCTTGCCGGGTGAGTACGCGCTGTGTACTCACCCGTAAGGCCTCCTGAAGTGCCGGTTTCCTGCATGCACTGCGCATGCGCGGGAAACCGGAACTTCCGGTCTGGTGAAGGGAGCGGTTCAGAGCTGAACCGTGTGCGCGGGAGAGGCTGCACGCACGCAGCAAACTTAGGGTTTTTTCAGGTTTCTCCGGGAGGGTAAGTATTGAAGAACCTGCGCTTTTAAAAAGGAGGCGCAGGACCCATTTTCAACAAGGTAAGTGGTTAATTAATTATAATTTAAAAAAATTTTCAACAGGTTTATCTTTTTTAGATACTTTAAAGAAAGCTAAGTTTATTTTTAGCACTCTTAAAAAGTATTTAAATTTTTTCAAAAATTTAAATTTTTGTTTAAAGTAGTTAATTTATTTAACTTACAGTTATTTTATAAATGTGATGGTTTTTTAAAATGTATTTGAAGTTTAGCTGTTCTTTTGGGGCCGATTTCAATTCATAGATTTGACAGGTCTTCCTGTTAAATCTATGAATGAAAGATGGTCTGCTGCCATTGGCTCTCCATGGCCCATGTGATCCCAGGGGACGCATCGCACTAACTACGCCCCTGGGACACACAAGCACTGCGCGCCGGCAGCTGCAGGAGGCCCAGGAGCTGAAGTCCCCATGGGCCCAGAGGTCAACGGCAGGCGCGGTAGGTAAGTGCGCGCACGATCCTTGCACCCGCGGGAAGCCGGAGAGGCGAATTTCAGGGCCATTGTGATACACAAGGCATCGCGATTGTGTGCGACAGGCTGGATGGACCAGAGGGTCTTTACCTGTCCTGTTATTGTTCGTATGTCCGTCTGTTTGCCAAGGGTGCTGATTCAGGTTGGGGTATAGTTCCATGGGATCTTGAATCATACTCATTGGCTATTCGTGGTGTGTGAGCTTAGATAGTGAAACCATTTGATGAGAGAGGGTGTCAGAGCTACGTGCAACTGTGTGCTTAGTCAACATTCACAAACACACAAGTTCCAATCGGCATTTTTTTGTTTCTTCATTCAAGGGATGTGGGCGTCGCTGGCAAGGCCCAGCATTCATTGCCCATCCCTAGTTGCCCTTGAGAAGGTGGTGGTGAGCCGCCTTCTTGAACCGCTGCAGTCCGTGTGGTGAAGGTGCTCCCACAGTGCTGTTAGGGAGGGAGTTCCAGGATTTTGACCCAGCGACGATGAAGGAACGGCCCGATATATTTCCAAGTCAGGATGGTGTGTGTGACTTGGAGGGGAACTTGGAGGTGGTGGTGTTCCCTTGCGTGCGCCTGCTGCCCTTGTCCTTCTAGGTGGAAGAGGTCGCGGGTTTGGGAGGTGCTGCCGAAGAAGCCTTGGCGAGTTGCTGCAGTGCATCTTGTAGATGGTCCACACTGCAGCCACGGTGCGCCAGTGGTGGAGGGAGTGAATGTTTAAGGTGGTGGATGGGGTGCCAATCAAGCGGGCTGCTTTGTCCTGGATGGTGTCGAGCTTCTTGAGTGTTGTTGGAGCTGCACTCACCCAGGCAAGTGGAGAGTATTCCATCACACTCCTGACTTGTGCCTTGTAGATGGTGGAAAGGCTTTGGGGAGTCAGGAGGTGAGACACTCGCAGCAGAATACTTAGCCTTTGACCTGCTCTTGTATAACTATCAGGAGCACTACTATCACTTGATTGTTTTTGCTCTATAGCCCAGGGTGACCTAGCTGCGGCCTTGGCAGATACCTTCAGTCACTCAAACATCTGAAGCACAACATTCAAGACTGGGTATAGTTTGCTAAAGCTTAAGTGGGTGGATGTGTTATTTCCTAGTATTTAGGTGGTAGGTGTGCAATTTGCTAATGTTTAGGTAGTTGGAGGTATTGTTTGCTAATATTTAAGTCCGAGATCTCTGCGCTCCTCCAATTCCGACCTCTTGAGCATCCCCCGATTTCCATCGCTCAACCATTGGCGGCCATGCCTTCAGCTGCCTGGGGCCCCGAGCTCTGGAATTCCCTCCCTAAACCTCTCCGCCTCTCTCTCCTCCTTTAAGACGCTCCTTAAAACCGACCTCTTTGACCCAGCTTTTGGTCACCTGTCCCTAATATCTCCTTATGTGGCTCGGTGTGAAATTTTGTTTGATAACAGCTCCTGTGAAGCGCCCTGGGACGTTTTACTACGTTAACGGCGCTAGATAAATACAAGTTGTTGTTCTGTTGTCAAGTGGATGGATAAATTTAAGGGCCGATTTTAACCCAGGGCAGGAATGAGGGTGCTCGGGAGTAATCAGCCAAGGTTTCTGCTGTTGATGTCCAGCTAATGACCCCCCTGTTAGAAAGTGCGCATGTGTGTGCGAGTTGGATGAGGGCAGGATGGAATAGCCTGCTGTCGATCACCTCGAGGCTCACACATGAAGAAGGACCATCTGGAAGGGAGCCCAACAAATGTGTAGCTATAACCCAAGCATGAGTCAATCCCTTTCAAAAGAAAGACTTGCATTTCTCCAGCGCCTTTCATGACCACTCAACATCCCAAAGCACTTCACAGCCAATGAAGTACTTTTTGAAGTGTGGTCACTGTTGTAATGTGGGAAACACGGCAGCCAATTTGCGCACAGCAAGCTCCCACAAACAGCAATGTGATAATGACCAGATCATCTGTTTTAGTGATGTTGGTTGAGGGATAAATATTGGCCCCAGGACACCGGGGAGAACTCCCCCTGCTCTTCTTCAAATAGTAGCCGTGGGATCTTTAACATCCACCTGAGAGAGCAGACGGGGCCTCGGGTTAACGTCTCATCTTAAAGACGGCACCTTCGACAGTGCAGCTCTCCCTCAGTACTGCCCCTCCGACAGTGCGGCACTCCCTCAGTACTGCCCCTCCGACAGTGCGCCGCTCCCTCTGTACTTCCCCTCCGATAGTGCAGCACTCCCTCAGTACTGCCCCTCCGACAGTGCGGCGCTGCCTCAGTACTGCCCCTCCGACAGTGCGGCACTCCCTCAGTACTGCCCCTCCGACAGTGCAGCGCTCCCTCAGTACTGCCCCCTCCGACAGTGTGGCGCTCCCTCAGTACTGCCCCTCCAACAGTGCGGCGCTCCCTCAGTACTGCCCCTCCGACAGAGCAGCGTTCTCTCAGTACTGGCACTGGGAGTGTCAGCCTGGATTTTTGTGCTCAAGTCTCTGGAGTGGGACTTGAACCCACAACCTTCGGACTCAGAGGCGAGGGTGCTGCCCACTGAGCCACTGACTGACACACCCTTGTGACGAGGTGAGGGGAAACAAATACTGGGGGAGGGGCGGATAATCAGTCCTCAGTATATGAGCCCATGGTGAAGGTCACAAAGAAGAGATCTGATGGAGCCACAGCCAGAACAAAGGGAAGATGGGCAGGAACTAGATCCTGTAAGACTTTGGGTGGAAAATCCGTTAGCGACCATTTCATCGCCCAGCGGAAAATAGCGCCGGCGATCGCTAACTTCGGTTTAGCGCCCCCAAGAGGGAGGTGGAGCTAATTCAAGCGCTCCACTTCCTTCTTAGAGCGCTCAGCCCGAATATCGGGGCGGTGCGTTCTGCAGCGCTGTGCACTGGGCCACGTAGCGCTGTCCAAGCCCACAAATCTGTGGGGCCCTACCTGGACCGTCGGGGAGCCCGGCACGCAAGAGGAGCCGCTCCGTTCCTGCCCCCCCTGAATCGGCCGCCGTCATCGCCCCAGCACAGATTCAAGGGGGGCGCGGGCCAAGTCTGCAGGCGGGGCGAAAACGGGGGCGCGGCGATGACGTCGCCGTCGCATACGCGGCGGAGCGCCACCGGTTACCGCCGCCGCTAAACTCCCCGCTGAATCTAGCGGAAGTCGTTAGCGGAGCCGCGCGCCGGGGGAAAAGACATTTGCGCCACATTCGCACTGAACTTCTAGCCCGTTGTCCCCCTAATCCTGAATTTAATATTGGCTTTAAATCGGATTTGAAAGTGATTAATGAGCTTGCAGCTAACAAAAATGGTTTTGCACAGAGCAACATTGATTTTGAAGCTGGATAGCCTCACCATCAATAGATACCATTTAGATGCACCCACATAATCCATCTGTCTTAATGCCTCGCTGCCTCAGCCTTAATGAACGGCACTCTCTTTTAAAATGCTATCGCAGCGATATTGTGGGCACACAAATGAAACAGCTGGCAAACCTGGTAATTTCTTTTGCCTGCTCGTCAAGTGGAAGAATGTTCATGCTGTGGAGTGGGTAATCCCACAGGGACCTCCGGGGCCTGCGTTGAGCAGTCCCAGAACAGGCAGAGCGCAATCAGTGAGTAAGGGTCCCTCCAGTCTGCTCTACCACCATGCCCCAGTCTCGTCACATCCTACTGTGCCAGCGTGACATTCTCTCCTTCCAACGCTAGCCACCCCTTCTTGCCTATTTGACTGCGGGTGTGCCCATTTGATATTTAAATTTACACTTCCAAAGCCAGTGCTGAGGGAGCGCCGCACTGTCGGAGGGGCGGTACTGAGGGAGCGCTGCACTGTCGGAGGGGCAGTGCTGAGGGAGCGCCGCACTGTCGGAGGGGCGGTACTGAGGGAGTCCCGCACTGTCGGAGGGGCAGTACTGAGGGAGCGCCGCACTGTCGGAGGGGCAGTACAGAGGGAGCGCCGCACTATCGGAGGGGCAGTGCTGAGGGAGCGCCGCACTGTCGGAGGGGCAGTACTGAGGGAGCGCCGCACTGTCGGAGGGGCAGTACTGAGGGACCGCCGCACTGTCGGAGGGGCAGTACTGAGGGAGCGCCGCACTGTCGGAGGGGCAGTACTGAGGGAGCGCCGCACTGTCGGAGGGGCAGTACAGAGGGAGCGCCGCACTATCGGAGGGGCAGTGCTGAGGGAGCACTGCACTGTCGGAGGGGCAGTACTGAGGGAGTGCCGCACTGTCGGAGGGGCAGTACTGAGGGAGCGCCGCGCTGTCGGAGGTGCCGTCTTTCGGATGAGACGTTAAACCGAGGCCCCGTCTGCCCTCTCAGGTAAAAGATCCCACGGCCACTATTGGAAGAAGAGCAGGGGGGAGTTCTCCCCGGTGTCCTGGGGCCAATGTTTATCCCTCAACCAACATCGCTAAAAACAGATGATCTGGTCATTATCACATTGCTGTTTGTGGGAGCTTGCTGTGCGCAAAAAGGCTGCTGTGTTTCCTACATTACAACAGTGACCACACTTCAAAAAGTACTTCATTGGCTGTAAAGCACTTTGGGACGTCCTGAGGTCATGAAAAGCGTCATATTAATGCATGTCCTCCTTCTTGTACTGTGTGATGGACAGTTCTATTAACTGCTCTGAAATGATCCAAAGCCGTTTCATGAAGGACTCATAACTAACAGCAAGCAAGCGAGAGAGAGAGAGAGAGAAAAGAGGCTTCCATCTAATAATCTGGCTGTAGCATGTCTCAGAGATGAAGGGACAATGTCCTAACTTACACTCCCCGAGGCAACACGCTTCAACTGGATGTCCACCTGATTTTATGAGGGCTTCGTTCCCTTTTGAAATTAGTACGCTCATTCCCTGGCACTTCCGTGGATATTCGGAGAACAGATCGCTCCTGGGATGTGGGCCTCGCTGGCAAGGCCAGCATTTATTGCCCATCCTTACTTGAAGGTGTAAACTTAACTGGACCAGCCACATAAATACTGTGGCCACAAGAGCAGGTCAGAGGCTGGGTATTCTGCGGCGAGTGTCTCACCTCCTGACTCCCCAAAGCCTTTCCACCATCTACAAGGCACAAGTCAGGAGTGTGATGGAATACTCTCCACTTGCCTGGATGAGTGCAGCTCCAACAACACTCAAGAAGCTCGACACCATCCAGGACAAAGCAGCCCGCTTGATTGGCCCCCCATCCCCCACCTTAAACATTCACTCCCTCCACCACCAGTGCACCGTGGCTGCAGTGTGTACCATCTACAAGATGCACTGCAGCAACTCGCCAAGGCTTCTTCGGCAGCACCTCCCAAACCCGCGACCTCTTCCACCAAGAAGGACAAGGGCAGCAGGCGCATGGGAACACCACCACCTCCAAGTTCCCCTCCAAGTCACACACCATCCTGACTTGCAAATATATTGGCCGTTCCTTCATCGTCGCTGGCACTCCCTCCCTAACAGCGCTGTGGGGGCACCTTCACCACACGGACTGCAACGGTTCAAGAAGGCGGCTCACCACCACCTTCTCAAGCGGCAATTAGGAATGGACAATAAACGCTGGGCCTTGCCAGCGACGCCCACATCTCGCGAAGAAATAAGAAAAATGATTCCCTATCCGCAAACTTCTTTTCTTATTGAAAACCCAGATGGAGGATCAAGGTCAGAAAGTAGCAAGGTGGAAAAAGAGTAGGAGAGAAAATTCAGGAAGTCATGATCAAGGGTCGAAGGCGGAGCCGAGTTCAGAGGGTCTCCTGGTTCTAATTTTATCTGTCGTACTGTAGCTATTAGATCACCTCAAATAGCTTTTCTTGCTATTCCAGAGGGTTGCGGACGCTCAGTGATTGAGTATATTCAAGACTGAGATCGATATTCTAAAGGAGTGCAGGAACAGAGAGACCTGGGGGTATAATGTGCACAAATCCTTGAAGGTTGGCTGGGCAAGTTGAGAAAGCGTTTAAAAATGCCTACGGGATCCTGGGCTTCATGAATAGAGGTATAGAGTACAAAAGCAAGGAAGTTATGATGAACCTTTATAAAACACTGGTTCGGCCTCAACTGGAGTATTGTGTCCAATTCTGGGCACCGCACTTTAGGAAGGATGTGAAGGCCTTAGGAGAGGGTGCTGAAAAGATTTACCAGAATAGTTCCAGGGATGAGGGACTTCAGTTACGTGGATAGACTGGAGAAGCTGGGGTTGTTCTCCTTGGAGCAGAGAAGGTTGAGAGGAGATTTGATAGAGGTGCTCAAAATCATGAGGGGTCTGGACAGAGTAGATAGAGGGCAACTGTTCCTGTTGGCAGAAGGTTCGAGAACCAGAGGACACAGATTTAAGGTGATTGGCAGAAGAACCAAAGGCGACATGAGGGAAAACTTTTTTACGCAGCGAATGGTTAGGATCTGGAATGCGCTGCCTGATAGGGTGGTGGAGGCAGATTCAATTGTGGCTTTCAAAAGGGTGTTGGATAAGTACCTGAAGGAAAAAAATTTGCAGGGCTACGGGGAAAGGGCGGGGCGAGTGGGACTAGCTGAAGTGTTCTTGCAGAGAGCCGGCACGGGCTCGACAGGCCGAATGGCCACCTTCTGTGCTGTAACCATTCTATGATTCTATGATAGATTTTTGGACTCTAGGGGAATCGAGGGAATATGGGAATCGGGCGGGAAAGTGATTTTGAGGTCGAAGATCAGCCATGATATTATTGAATGGTGGAGCAGGCTCGAGGGACCGTATGGCCGACTCCTGCTCCTAATTCTTATGTTCTTATGTTCTATACCTGAACAGTCACCTTTGGTGTATCTCAGAGTTCCATCCTTTATAAGGTATCTGTGGAACTAAAAAGCATGGCTTTGATCATGGAGATTTTGCCATTTCCAGCTCTTAAGTCGGATAGGCATGTGGAGAAAGTGGCACCAGCTACCCATGGTGAGGTAGAGCTGAATGTCACCAGCATTACATGTGAAAGATAACCACCTGCTTTCGGATAACATTGGCAAAGGGTGGCATGTAAGTGCTGAGGAGAGATGGCCAAGGGTGGGAACCAGCGGTGCTTGTGAAGGCACAGCAGAAACACCTGAGATTCTGCAATAGCTACAATGCAACAGGTATGAACGGAAACACGGATCAACAGTGCCACGGAGAGGCGTCAACCTCTGCGAAGAACTTAGCTATCTCCAAAGTCCAACAGACTGTAGCGCTCCTCGAAAAGCTCAAACATGAAAAGCAAGTTCCCAAACACATGGACAGCACTCAGGATCCTGTTAACCCTGCCCGTATCACAGGCGATGGAGAGCACTCAGGATCCTGTTAATGCTGCCCGTATCACAGGCGATGGACAGCACTCAGGATCCTGTTAACCCTGCCCGTATCACAGGCGATAGAGAGCACTCAGGATCCTGTTAACCCTGCCCGTATCACAGGCGATGGACAGCACTCAGGATCCTGTTAACCCTGCCCGTATCACTGGTGATGGAGAGCACTCAGGATCCTGTTAACCCTGCCTGTATCACTGGCGATGGAGGGCACTCAGGATCCTGTTAACCCTGCCCGTATCACAGGCGATGGACAGCACTCAGGATCCTGTTAACCCTACCCGTATCACTGGTGATGGAGAGCACTCAGGATCCTGTTAACCCTGCCCGTATCACAGGCGATGGAGAGCACTCAGGATCCTGTTAACCCTGCCGGTATCACAGGCGATGGACAGCACTCAGGATCCTGTTAACCCTGCCCGTATCACTGGCGATGGAGGGCACTCAGGATCCTGTTAACCCTGCCCGTATCACAGGCGATGGAGAGCACTCAGGATCCCGTTAACCCTGCCCGTATCGAGGGCGATGTTTAGCACTCAGGATCCCGTTAACCCTGCCCGTATCGAGGGCGATGGAGAGCACTCAGGATCCTGTTAACCCTGCCCGTATCACAGACGATGGAGAGCACTCAGGATCCTGTTAACCCTGCCCGTATCGGTGGCGATGGAGAGCACTCAGGATCCTGTTAACCCTGCCCGTATCGGTGGCGATGGACAGCACTCAGGATCCTGTTAACCCTGCCTGTATCGGTGGCAATGGACAGCACTCAGGATCCTGTTAACCCTGCCTGTATCACAGGGCGATGGACAGCACTCAGGATCCTGTTAACCCTGCCCGTATTACTGGCGATGGACAGCACTCAGGATCCTGTTAACCCTGCCCGTATCGAGGGCGATGGAGAGCACTCAGGATCCTGTTAACCCTGCCCGTATCGGTGGCGATGGAGAGCACTCAGGATCCTGTTAACCCTGCCCGTATCGGTGGCGATGGACAGCACTCAGGATCCTGTTAACCCTGCCCGTATCACAGGCGATGGACAGCACTCAGGATCCTGTTAACCCTGCCCGTATCGGTGGCGATGGAGAGCACTCAGGATCCTGTTAACCCTGCCCGTATCGAGGGCGATGGAGAGCACTCAGGATCCTGTTAACCCTGCCCGTATCACAGGCGATGGAGAGCACTCAGGATCCCGTTAACCCTGCCCGTATCGGTGGCGATGGTGAGCACTCAGGATCCTGTTAACCCTGCCCGTATCGGTGGCGATGGACAGCACTCAGGATCATGTTAACCCTGCCTGTATCGGTGGCGATGGACAGCACTCAGGATCCTGTTAACCCTGCCTGTATCACAGGGCGATGGACAGCACTCAGGATCCTGTTAACCCTGCCCGTATTACTGGCGATGGACAGCACTCAGGATCCTGTTAACCCTGCCCGTATCGGTGGCGATGGGGAGCACTCAGGATCCTGTTAACCCTGCCCGTATCGGTGGCGATGGAGAGCACTCAGGATCCTGTTAACCCTGCCCGTATCGGTGGCGATGGACAGCACTCAGGATCCTGTTAACCCTGCCCGTATCGGTGGCGATGGGGAGCACTCAGGATCCTGTTAACCCTGCCCGTATCACAGGGCGATGGAGAGCACTCAGGATCCTGTTAACCCTGCCCGTATCACAGGCGATGGAGAGCACTCAGGATCCTGTTAACCCTGCCCGTATCGAGGGCGATGGAGAGCACTCAGGATCCTGTTAACCCTGCCCGTATCGGTGGCGATGGAGAGCACTCAGGATCCTGTTAACCCTGCCCGTATCACAGGCGATGGAGAGCACTCAGGATCCTGTTAACCCTGCCCGTATCGAGGGCGATGGAGAGCACTCAGGGTCCTGTTAACCCTGCCCGTATCACTGGCGATGGAGAGCACTCAGGATCCTGTTAACCCTGCCCGTATCACTGGCGATGGAGAGCACTCAGGATCCTGTTAACCCTGCCCGTATCACAGGCGATGGACAGCACTCAGGATCCTGTTAACCCTGCCCGTATCGGTGGTGATGGAGAGCACTCAGGATCCTGTTAACCCTGCCCGTATCGGTGGTGATGGAGAGCACTCAGGATCCTGTTAACCCTGCCAGTATCACAGGCGATGGAGGGCACTCAGGATCCTGTTAACCCTGCCCGTATCACAGGCGATGGAGAGCACTCAGGATCCCGTTAACCCTGCCCGTATCACAGGCGATGGAGAGCACTCAGGATCCTGTTAACCCTGCCCGTATCGAGGGCGATGGAGAGCACTCAGGATCCTGTTAACCCTGCCCGTATCGGTGGCGATGGAGAGCACTCAGGATCCTGTTAACCCTGCCCGTATCACAGGCGATGGACAGCACTCAGGATCCTGTTAACCCTGCCCGTATCACTGGCGATGGAGAGCACTCAGGATCCTGTTAACCCTGCCCGTATCGAGGGCGATGGAGAGCATTCAGAATCCTGTTAACCCTGTCCGTATCGGGGGCGATGGAGAGCACTCAGGATCCTGTTAACCCTGCCCGTATCGAGGGCGATGGAGAGCATTCAGAATCCTGTTAACCCTGCCCGTATCGAGGGCGATGAAGAGCACTCAGGATCCTGTTAACCCTGCCCGTATCGAGGGCGATGAAGAGCACTCAGGATCCTGTTAACCCTGCCCGTATCGAGGGCGATGGAGAGCACTCAGGATCCTGTTAACCCTGCCCGTATCGGTGGCGATGGACAGCACTCAGGATCCTGTTAACCCTGCCCGTATCACAGGCGATGGAGAGCACTCAGGATCCTGTTAACCCTGCCCGTATCGAGGGCGATGGAGAGCACTCAGGATCCTGTTAACCCTGCCCGTATCACAGGCGATGGAGAGCACTCAGGATCCTGTTAACCCTGCCCGTATCGAGGGTGTTGGAGAGCACTCAGGATCCTGTTAACCCTGCCTGTATCGGTGGCGAGCAGCGAACGGAGGTTCTCAAAGTTGAAGCTCAGACAAACATATTTGCTATCGGCCACGGGAGACGACAGGCTATCCTCACTGGTCATCCTGTCTGTCGAGAATGATGTTCCTCAAAATATCTCGGGGAACAAAGTTTTTTATTTGTTATTGTTATTAATTAGTTTATAGTGTTTAACTTAATGTTCGGTTTATTTGTATCTGAGCTACAAAGTTATTGTTCGCTATTTAAATTATAAAAAACTTTTGAGATTGACAACTTTACTTCTCAAACTTTCGATAATAATTAAACTGAAAGAAAGGACACCAGAATACAAGTTCGCCCAGGGCGCCAATTTCCCTAAGGCCGGTCCTGTGTGGAGGAGACACAGTCGATGGGTTTTGAATGGCCAGAGAGGTTAAGGAGGATGAGAGGGAGAGTGGGCCACAGTCACAGTGCGAGGAGATGCCATTCGTGACTTTGAGCAGTGTGAATTCACTGCAGTGGCCAGGATCGACGGAGAACGTTTAATTGGTGAGCTTCGAGCTGATCATAGAATCATAGAATTTACAGCACAGAAGGAGGCCATTCGGCCCATCGTGTCCGTGCCGGCCAACAAAGAGCTCTCCAGCCTAATCCCACTTTCCAGCTCTTGGTCCGTAGCCCTGTAGGTTACGGCACTTCAAGTGCAGATCCAAGTACTTTTTAAATGTGATGAGGGTTTCTGCCTCTCCCACCCTTTCAGGCAGTGAGTTCCAGACCCCCACCACCCTCTGGGTGAAGAAAGTTCTCCTCAACTCCCCTCTAATCCTTCTACCAATTACTTTAAATCTCTGCCCCCTGGTTATTGATCTCTCTGCTCAGGGTAAAAGGTCCTTCCTATCCACTCTATCTAGGCCCCTCATAATTTTATGCACCTCAATTAAATCCCCCCTCGGCCTCCTCTGTTCCAAAGAAAACAACCCCAGCCTATCCGATCTTTCCTCATAGCTAAAATTCCCCAGCCCTGGCAACATCCTCGTAAATCTCCTCTGCACCCTCTCCAGTGCGATCACATCCTTCCTGTAATGTGGTGACCAGAACTGCACGCAGTATTCCAGCTGTGGCCGAACCAGTGTTTTGTACAGTTCCAGCATAACCTCCCTGCTCTTATATTCTACGCCTCGGCTAATAAAGGAAAGCATAGAGGTGAGAGAGAGAGAGATGAGAGCTCAGCTGTACGGCAACGAGATGTCCCAGGGTTTTAGCAAGAGAGAGCAGGTCGAAGCTGGGGAAGGTGGACGGGGTTCAGAACAGTGTGTTCTTGACAGGGGGAGTGAAGACTGCAGATTCAAATAATTTAGGAATTGAGCCTGAGGATAGAGACAAGTTGATGATGTCAGTTAAGATGGGGATACGTTGGGCAGTCAAGACCTGGGACAGGTGGGGATGAACAACAACAGTCCCAGGGCGCTTCACAGGAGCGATTATCAAACAAAATTTGACACCGAGCCACATCAGGAGATATTAGGGGCAGGTGACCAAAAGCTTGCTCAAACAGATCTGTTTTAAGGAGCGTCTTAAAGGAGGAGAGAGAGGCGGAGAGGTTTAGGGAGGGAATTCCAGAGCTTAGGCCCTCAGGCGGCTGAAGGCACGGCCACCAATGGTGGAGCGATGGAAATCGGAGATGCTCAAGAGGCCAGAATTGGAGGAGCGCAGAGATCTTGGGGCGTTGTAGGACTGGAGGAGGTTACAGAGATAGGGAGGGGGCGAGGCCACGGAGGGATTTCACTCAGTGGGTGGTGAATCTTTGGAATTCTCTACCCCAGAGGGCTGTGGATGCTCAGTCGTTGGTTAGAGGCAGTTGGAAAGATTAACTGTAATCATCTGGCAGTGTTCTCTGACTATATATGCTGTGCCTATATGCATCTCTTCACTTCACCTGACGAAGGAGCAGCGCTCCGAAAGCTTGTGATTTCAAATAAAGCTGTTGGACTATAACCTGGTGTTGTGAGACTTCTCACATTTGTCCACCCCAGTCCAACACCGGCATCTCCGCATCATGATTATATTCAAGGCTGAGATCGATAGATTTTTGGACTCTAGGGGAATCGAGGGATATGGAGATCGGGCAGGAAAGTGGAGTTGAGGTCGAAGATCAGCCATGATCTTATTGAATGGCGGAGCAGGCTCAAGGGGCCGCATGGCCGACTCCTGCTCCTAGTTCTGATGTTCTTATGTAAAACAAGGATGAGAATTTTAAAATCGAGGCGCTGCTTAACCGGGAGCCAATGTAGGTCAGCGAGCACAGGGGGTGATGGGTGAACGGGACTTGGTGCGAGTTAGGACACGTGGGCAGCCGAGGTTGGCGTGACCTCAATTTTTCGGATGAGTAAGATTTAGTGATGGTGGGATATGGGACTTACGGAGATGAAACTGTGAAGGAAGGACAGTGGGTGGGTGCCTAAGGGGTAAGGGGGTGGTGGGGGGAAGAGAGAGAGAGAGAGAGAAGGGTCAGAGAAGGTAGAGAGCTAAGAGAGCAGATCAGTTCTGATTTTGGATAAGGAAAAAGTAGAGATCCTCGCACAGCATTATTGAATAATAGAGACGAGAAAGGTTGTGATGGATAGAAAGAGATTGAGGCTACATGTAACAGAGAGATCCTAATCTTAATTGCACAATCCTCAATGCAACAGAAGCCTTTGGAAACCAGATACGACCAGTTTGCCTTCCTTTCTGGTAGAACGTTTGAAGGTCCTTCTTCAATCGCTAAGTGACAGATCAATTATTTCCCTCACTGGAGGCACTGAAGCCAACCTGGTTTCATGCTTCAAAATATATTTACCTCAAAAAACATTGAAAGTTGCACATTCACCAATCTTGGTATGTTAAACTACATCTTGTATCAGCCCCCTCTACACTGTCCCCATCAAACACTCCCAGGGCAGGCTCCAGCACGGGTTAGATACAGAGTAAAGCTCCCTCTACACTGTCCCGTCAAACACTCCCAGGGCAGGTACAGCACGGGTTAGATACAGAGTAAAGCTCCCTCTACACTGTCCCATCAAACACTCCCAGGGCAGGTACAGCACGGGTTAGATACAGAGTAAAGCTCCCTCTACACTGTCTCATCAAACACTCCCAGGGCAGGTACAGCACGGGTTAGATATAGAGTAAAGCTCCCTCTACACTGTCCCATCAAACACTCCCAGGGCAGGTACAGCACAGGTTAGATACAGAGTAAAGCTCCCTCTACACTGTCCCATCAAACACTCCCAGGGCAGCTCCAGCACGGGTTAGATACATAGTAAAGCTCCCTCTACACTGTCCCATCAAACACTCCCAGGGCAGGTACAGCACGGGTTAGATACAGAGTAAAGCTCCCTCTACACTGTCCCATCAAACACTCCCAGGGCAGGTACAGCACGGGTTAGATACAGAGTAAAGCTCCCTCTACACTGTCCCATCAAACACTCCCAGGGCAGGTACAGCACGGGTTAGATACAGAGTAAAGCTCCCTCTACACTGTCCCATCAAACACTCCCAGGGCAGGTACGGCACGGGTTAGATGATGAGCAACAATTTGCCTTACTCTCAAGTCTAACAAAGAACACCCTATTGCTAGGATTCCCATACTACTGCCCATATGCCACATGCAGTCCTCAAACCCTTGCAATTCTGTTCTTCTGGCATTTAAGTGCCTTAGTCACTGATTTGTCCATTTTGAATGTTGTGTTTCCTGGACTGTTGTTAACCCTTTTGCCCCATTAGTGGATAAAACCCAACGAGACACTGTGAACAGTCCTGGTCGCCATATTATAAAAAGGATATCGAGGCACTGGAGAAGGTGTGAAAAAGATTTACAAAAAGGATACCAGAAATGTGAGGGTATACATCTCAGGAAAGGATGAACAGGCTGGGTCTCTTTTCTCTTGAAAAGAGAAGGCTGAGGGGTGACCTGATAGAGGTCTTTAAAATGATGAAAGGTTTTGATAGAGTGGATACAGAGAGAGTGTTTCCACTTGTGGGGAAGAGCATAACTAGAGGCCATCAATATAAGATAGTCACTAATAAATCCGAGAGGTCGCACAACACCAGGTTATAGTCCAACAGCTTTATTTGAAATCACAAGCTTTCGGAGCGCTGCTCCTTCACCTGACGAAGGAGCAGCGCTCCGAAAGCTTGTGATTTCAAATAAAGCTGTTGGACTATAACCTGGTGTTGTGAGACTTCTCACATTTGTCCACCCCAGTCCAACACCGGCATCTCCGCATCATGACTAATAAATCCAACTGGGAATTCAGAAGAAACTTCTTTACCCAGAGAGTGGTGAGAATGTGGAACTCGCCACCACAGGGAGTGGTTGAGGCGAATAGTATCGATGCATTTAAGGGGAGGTTAGACAAGCATATGAGGGAGAAATGGAATAGAGGGTTATGCTGATAGATTTAGATGAGGAAAGACGGGAGGAGGCTCGAGAGGAGCATAAACGCCGGCATGGACTGGTTGGGCCGAATGGCCTCTTTCTGTGCTGTAAATTCTTCCTGTGTAGATCGGCCAGTATCCACAGCTTACAGTCGGTGCAAAATCACTTGGGAATTGGCCTTGATACTTTATCTATGCCATGTGAGGTTCAGAGTTGCCCTGGCGTCTCCCGGAATTGAAGATTAATCTCCAGAACGCTGTTGTGAGCAGCCCAGGAGAAAACTCATCGAGGGCTTTTCAGAAACCGGTGGTTTTTTCTTTCATCTTCTTTGAACACTATCGCTAATTCGCTATAAAAATGATGAAGACGGGGAACATAGTTTGCTTTGACTGACCATGCCTAAGGAAGGATATACTTGCCTTCGAGGCGGTGCAACCAAGGTTCACTTGACTGATCCCTGGGATGAGAGGTGACATGAATCTGTCATTCATGACTTATGAAATAATACTGAGTGGCCTGCGGGTGGCGCTGTCCAGGGAGAGTATAAATACTCGGGCACGGGCCCAGCTTGCTTGGGACATTCCTCAACAGGAACCAGTGAAGGACACAACTAGATCTCCATGTTGTAAAACAGTTGATTAAAGCTTTGTTTAACACTTAGACCAAGTGCCTAGTAGTTTTCTTACGTCAAGAGGGTTGTCCTATGATGAGGGATTGTGTAGATTGGGCCTGTACTCTCTGGAGTTTAGAAGAATGAGAGGTGATCTCATTGAAACGTATAAGATTCTGAGAGGGTTTGACAGGGTAGATGCTGAGAGGTTGTTTCCCCTGGGATGGAGAGTCTAGAACCAGGGGGCACAGTCTCAGGATAAGGGTTTGGCCATTTCATACTGAGATGAGGAGGAATTTCTTCACTCAGAGGGTTGTGAATCTTTGGAATTCTCTACCCCAGAGGCTCAGACGTTGAGTATATTCAAGGCTGAGATCGAGAGATTTTTGGACTCTAGGGGAATCAAGGGATATGGGGATCGGGCGGGAAAGTGGAGTTGAGGTCGAAGATTAGCCATGATCTAATTGAATGGCGGAGCAGGCACGAGGGGCCGAGTGGCCGACTCCCGCTCCTACTTCTTACCTTCTTATCGGCAAACTTAGCAGAAACAGCTCGGGCTCAAAAAGAGCAAAAAAGAAACCAGGATCGCGTCGCTAATCGTTCTCTGGCTCCTGTTCGAAAGACCACACGTTCACCCAGGATCGGGCTCACTTGTGATGCCCTCCCTGGTCAAATAGCCTGCGGACACTGACGGGCCCGGCTCCCATGGGGCACCAGAATGAGTGGCAATCATTGGTAATAATTGCTAGCTGCAAGATGCTTGCTAAGGTTAAAGGGAAGGAACTCGAGACTGAGTGAGAGTTTGGCCGCGGGTGCTGGGGGCGTCGTATCAATAAAGCCACTAGCTGTTCCACCTCAATAACTGGCACGAGGGGCTGGAGAGCAGCAGAGACAGCGAATCCCTTTCATTCACACAACCACAATCGCACAAAGATAACCATCACCAAGGTTCGCCCTGAGCTGAGAATTTTAAAGAGAGCGGTGAAGATTGCCATGTAAAACCTCTGAAGTCAACCGAATTTAAAAACAGAATTCACCCTCCCGTGAAAATTTACATTTGAAAGGGAGTTTCGTTTCCACGTCACGGAGTGAAAGAGACTCTGGATTTGGAAATAGGTGGCTGGTGGCTTCAAACGCACCAGTTATCAACAGTATTGGTTTCCATCGCAGTCCCACGCAATCTATTCTTAAACTCCTCGATGTAAGATGCCAAACTGAGAAATACTGCTCGATGTAACACTCTGATACACCCTTCACTGTAACTCTCTCCGATATACCCCTCACTGTAACACACTGATACACCAATCACTGTAACACTCTCCAATATATCCCTCACTGTAACACTCCGATATACCCCTCACTGTAACACTCTCCGATATACCCCTCACTGTAACACTCTCCGATATACCCCTCACTGTAACACTCTCCGATATATCCCTCACTGTAACACTCTCCGATATATCCCTCACTATAACACTCTCCGATATACCCCTCACTGTAACACACTGATACACCAATCACTGTAACACTCTCCAATATATCCCTCACTGTAACACTCCGATATACCCCACACTGTAACACTCTCCGATATACCCCTCACTGTAACACTCTCCGATATACCCCTCACTGTAACACTCTCCGATATACCCCTCACTGTAACACTCTCCGATATATCCCTCACTGTAACACTCTCCGATATATCCCTCACTGTAACACTCTCCGATATATCCCTCACTGTAACACTCTCCGATATACCCCTCACTGTAACACTCTCCGATATATCCCTCACTGTAACACTCTCCGATATATCCCTCAATGTAACACTCTCCGATATATCCCTCACTTTAACACTCTCCGATATACCCCTCACTGTAACACTCTCCGATATATCCCTCACTGTAACACTCTCCGATATACCCCTCACTGTGACACTCTCCGATATACCCCTCACTGTAACACTCTCCGATATATCCCTCACTGTAACTCTCTCCGATATACCCCTCACTGTAACACACTGATACACCCTTCACTGTTACACTCTCCGATATATCTCTCAATGTAACACTCTCCGATATACCCCTCACTGTAACACTCTGATACACCCTTCACTGAAACACTTTCCGATATACCCCTCACTGTAACACTCTCCGATATATCCCTCACTGTAACACTCTCTGATATACCCCTCACTGTAACACTCTCCGATATACCCCTCACTGTAACACTCTCCGATATATCCCTCACTGTAACACTCTCCGATATATCCCTCACTGTAACACTCTCCGATATACCCCTCACTGTAACACTCTCCGATATACCCCTCACTGTAACACTCTCCGATATATCCCTCACTGTAACACTCTCCAATAAACCCCTCACTGTAACACTCTCCGATATACCCCTCACTGGAACACTCTCCGATATATCCCTCACTGTAACACTCTCTGATATACCCCTCACTGTAACACTCTGATACACCCTTCACTGTAACACTCTCCGATATACCCCTCACTGTAACACTGTGATACACCCTTCACTGTAACACTCTCCGATATACCCCTCACTGTAACACTGTGATACATCCTTCACTGTAACATTCTCCAATATACCCCTCACTGTAACACACTCTGATACACCCCTCACTGTAACACTCTCCGATATATCCCTTACTATAACTCTCCGATATACACCTCACTGTAACACACTCTGATACACCCTTCACTATAACACTCTGATACACCCCACACTGTAACACTCTCCGATATATCCCTCACTGTAACACACTCTGATACACCCTTCACTGTAACACTCTGATACACCCCTCACTGTAACACTCTCCGATATATCCCTCACTGTAACACTCTCCGATATATCCCTCACTGTAACACTCTCCGATATATCCCTCACTTTAACACTCTCCGATATACCCCTCAGTGTAACACTCTCCGATATATCCCTCATTGTAACACTCTCCGATATACCCCTCACTGTGACACTCTCCGATATACCCCTCACTGTAACACTCTCCGATATATCCCTCACTGTAACTCTCTCCGATATACCCCTCACTGTAACACACTGATACACCCTTCACTGTAACACTCTCCGATATATCTCTCAATGTAACACTCTCCGATATACCCCTCACTGTAACACTCTCTGATATACCCCTCACTGTAACACTCTCCGATATATCCCTCACTGTAACACTCTCCGATATACCCCTCACTGTAACACTCTCCGATATACCCCTCACTGTAACACACTGATACACCCGTCACTGTAACACTCTCCGATATACCCCTCACTGTAACACTCTCCGATATACCCCTCACTGTAACACACTGATATACCCCTCACTGTAACACTCTCCGATATACCCCTCACTGTAACACTCTCCGATATACCCCTCACTGTAACACTCTCCGGTATATCCCTCACTGTAACACACTCTGATACACCCTTCACTGTAACACTCTCTGATATATCCTTCACTGTAACACTCTCCGATATACCCCTCACTGTAACACTCTCCGATATACCCCTCACTGTCACACTCTCCGATATACCCCTCACTGTAACACTCTCCGATATATCCCTCACTGTCACACTCTCCGATATACCCCTCACTGTAACACTCTCCGATATATCCCTCACTGTCACACTCTCCGATATACCCTTCACTATAACACTCTCCGATATACCCCTCACTGTCACACTCTCCGATATATCCCTCACTGTAACACTCTCCGATATATCCCTCACTGTAACACACTCTGATACACCCGTCACTGTAACACTCTGATACACCCCTCACTGTAACACTCTCCGATATACCCCACACTGTAACACTCTGATACACCCCTCACTGTAACACTCTCCGATATACCCCTCACTGTAACACTGTGATACACCCTTCACTGTAACACTCTGATACATGCCTCACTGTAACACTCTCCGATATACCCCTCACTATAACTCTCTGATATAGCCCTCACTGTAACACTCTCCGATATACCCCTCACTGCAACACTCTCTGATATATCCCTCACTGTAACTGTCTGATATAGCCCTCACTGTAACACTCTCCGATATACCCCTCATTGTAACTCTCCGATATACCCCTCACTGCAACACTCTCCGATATACCCCTCACTATAACACACTCTGATACACCCTTCACTGTAACACTCTCTGATATATCCTTCACTGTAACACTCTCCGATATACCCCTCACTGCAACACTCTCCGATATACCCCTCACTGTAACACTCTCCGATATAGCCCTCACTATAACACTCTCCGATATATCCCTCACTGTAACACACTCTGATACACCCTTCACTGTAACACTCTCCGATATACCTCTCACTGTAACTCTCCAATATACCCCTCACTGTAACACTCTCCGATATACCCCTCACTGTAACACTCTCCGATATATCCCTCACTGTCACACTCTCCGATATACCCCTCACTGTAACACTCTCCGATATATCCCTCACTGTCACACTCTCCGATATACCCCTCACTGTAACACTCTCTGATATATCCCTCACTGTAACTCTCCGATATACCCCTCACTGTAACACTCTCTGATATATCCCTCACTGTAATTCTCCGATATACCCCTCACTGTCACACTCTCCGATATAGACTTCACTATAACACTCTGATACACCCCACACTGTAACACTCTCCGATATATCCCTCACTGTAACACTCTCCGATATACCCCTCACTGTAACACACTGATACACCCTTCACTGTTACACTCTCCGATATACCCCTCACTGTAACACACTCTGATACATCCTTCACTGTAACACTCTGATACACCCCTCACTGTAACACTCTCTGATATATCCCTCACTGTAATTCTCCGATATATCCCTCACTGTCACACTCTCCGATATACCCTTCACTATAACACTCTGATACACCCCACACTGTAACACTCTCCGATATATCCCTCACTGTAACACACTCTGATACATCCTTCACTGTAACACTCTGATACACCCCTCACTGTAACACTCTCCGATATACCCCTCACTGAAACTCTCCGATATACACCTCACAGTAACACTGTGATACACCCTTCACTGTAACACTCTGATACACGCCTCACTGTAACACTCTCCGATATACCCCTCACTATAACTCTCTCATATACCCCTCACTGTAACACTCTCTGATACACCCCTCACTGTAACTGTCCGATATACCCCTCATTGTAACTCTCCGATATAGCCCTCACTGTAACACTCTCCGATATACACCTCACTGTAACACTCTCTGATATATCCCTCACTGTAACACTCTCCGATATATCCCTCACTGTAACACTCTCCGATATATCCCTCACTGTAACACTCTCCGATATACACCTCACTGTAACACTCTCTGATATATCCCTCACTGTAACACACTCTGATACATCCTTCACTGTAACACTCTCCGATATACCTCTCACTGTAACTCTCCGATATACCCCTCACTGTAACACTCTCCGATATATCCCTCACTGTCACACTCTCCGATATACCCTTCACTATAACACTCTGATACACCCCACACTGTAACACTCTCCAATATACACCTCACAGTAACACTGTGATACACCCTTCACTGTAACACTCTGATACACGCCTCACTGTAACACTCTCCGATATACCCCTCACTATAACTCTCTCATATACCCCTCACTGTAACACTCTCTGATACACCCCTCACTGTAACTGTCCGATATACCCCTCATTGTAACTCTCCGATATATCCCTCACTGTAACACTCTCTGATATATCCCTCACTGTAACACACTCTGATACATCCTTCACTGTAACACTCTCCGATATACCTCTCACTGTAACTCTCCGATATACCCCTCACTGTAACACTCTCCGATATATCCCTCACTGTCACACTCTCCGATATACCCCTCACTGTAACACTCTCCGATATATCCCTCACTGTCACACTCTCCGATATACCCCTCACTGTAACACTCTCCGATATATCCCTCACTGTCACACTCTCCGATATACCCCTCACTGTAACACTCTTTGATATATCCCTCACTGTAACTCTCCGATATACCCCTCACTGTAACGCTCTCTGATATATCCCTCACTGTAACTCTCCGATATACCCCTCACTGTAACACACTCTGATACACCCCTCACTGTAACACTCTCGGATATATCCCTCACTGTCACACTCTCTGATATATCCCTCACTGTAACTCTCCGATATATCCCTCACTGTAACACTCTCCGATATATCCCTCACTGTAACACACTCTGATACACCCGTCAATGTAACACTCTGATACACCCCTCACTGTAACACTCTCCAATATACCCCACACTGTAACACTCTGATACACCCCTCACTGTAACACTCTCCGATATACCCCTCACTGTAACACTGTGATACACCCTTCACTGTAACACTCTGATACATGCCTCACTGTAACACTCTCCGATATACCCCTCACTGCAACACTCTCTGATATATCCCTCACTGTAACTGTCTGATATACCCCTCATTGTAACTCTCCGATATAGCCCTCACTGTAACACTCTCCGATATACCCCTCACTGTAACACTCTCCGATATAGCCCTCACTATAACACTCTCCGATATATCCCTCACTGTAACACACTCTGATACACCCTTCACTGTAACACTCTCCGATATACCTCTCACTGTAACTCTCCGATATACCCCTCACTGTAACACTCTCCGATATATCCCTCACTGTCACACTCTCCGATATACCCCTCACTGTAACACTCTCCGATATATCCCTCACTGTCACACTCTCCGATATACCCCTCACTGTAACACTCTCTGATATATCCCTCACTGTAACTCTCCGATATACCCCTCACTGTAACACTCTCTGATATATCCCGCACTGTAACTCTCCGATATACCCCTCACTGTAACACTCTCCGATATATCCCTCACTGTCACACTCTCCGATATACCCCTCACTGTAACACTCTCCGATATATCCCTCACTGTCACACTCTCCGATATATCCCTCACTGTAACACTCTCCGATATATCCCTCACTGTCACACTCTCTGATATATCCCTCACTGTAACTCTCTGATATATCCCTCACTGTAACTCTCCGATATACCCCTCACTGTAACACACTCTGATACACCCTTCACTGTAACACTCTCCGATATATCCCTCATTGTCACACTCTCCGATATACCCCTCACTGTAACATTCTCTGATATATCCCTCACTGTAACTCTCCGATATATCACTCACTGCAACACTCTGATACAACCTTCACTGTAACACTCTCCGAATAATCCCTCACTAGAACTCTCCGATCTACCCCTCACTGTAACACACTCTGATATACCCCTCAGTGTAACACTCTCCGATATACCCCTCACTGTAAAACTCTCCGATATATCCCTCACTGTAACACACTCTGATACACCCCTCACTGTAACACACTCTGATACACCGCTCACTGTAACACACTCTGATACACCCTTCACTGTAACACTCTCCGATATACCCCTCACTGTAACACACTCTGATACACCCCTCACTGTAACACTCTCCGATATATCCCTCACTGTAACTCTCCGATATATCCCTCACTGTAACACTCTCTGATATATCCCTCACTGTAACTCTCCGATATATCCCTCACTGCAACACTCTCTGATACAACCTTCACTGTAACACTCTCTGATATACCCCTCACTGTAACTCTCCAATATATCCCTCACTATAACTCTCCGATATACCCCTCACTGTAACACTCTCCGATATACCCCTCACTGTAACACTCTCCAATTTATCCCTCACTGTAACACTCTCTGATATATCCCTCACTGTACCACTCTCTGATATACCCATCACTGTAACACTCTCCGATATATCCCTCACTGTAACACTCTACGATATATCCCTCACTGTAACACTCTCCGATATATCCCTCACTGTATCACTCTCTGATATATCCCTCACTGTAACACTCTCTGATATATCCCTCACTGTAACACTCTCTGATATACCTCTCACTGTAACTTTCCGAGATACCCCTCACTTTAACACTCTCCGATATAACTCTCACTGTAACTCTTCAATATACCCCTCACTGTAACACTCTCCGATATACCCCTCACTGTAACACTCTCTGATATACCCCTCACTGTAACACTCTGATATAACCCTCACTGTAACACTCTCTGATACACCCCTCACTGTAACACACTCTGATATAGCCCACACCACTCACTGTAACACTCTCTGATATACCCCACACCCCTCACAGTAACACTATGATGTACCCCACACCCTTCACTGTAACACTCTGATATACCCCACACCCTTCACTGTAACACACTCTGATATACCCCACACCCTCACAGTAACACTGTGCTATAACCCACACCCTCACTGTAACATACTGATATACCCCACACCCCTCACTGTAACACTCTGATATACCCCAAATCCCCCAATGTATCACTCTGATATACCCCACACCCCTCACTGTAATACTCTCTGATATACCCCACACCCCTCACTGTAACACTCTCTGATATACCCCACAGCCCTCATTATAACAGTGATATACCCCACACCCTTCACTGTAACACTCTCTGATATACCCCACACCCCTCACTGTAACACTCTGATATACCCCACACCCCTCACTGTAACACTCTCTGATATACCCCACACCCCTCACAGTAACACTATGATGTTCTCCACACCCTTCACTGTAACACTCTGATATACCCCACACCCTTCACTGTAACACACTCTGATATACCCCACACCCTCACAGTAACACTCTGCTATAACCCACACCCTCACTGTAACATACTGATATACCCCACACCCCTCACTGTAACACTCTGATATACCCCAAATCCCTCAATGTAACACTCTGATATACCCCACACCACTCACTGAAACACCCTTTGATATACCCCACACCCCTCACTGTAACACTCTGATATACCCCACACCCCTCACTGTAATACTCTCTGATATACCCCACACCCCTCACTGTAACACTCTCTGATATACCCCACACCCCTCATTATAACAGTGATATACCCCACACCCTTCACTGTAACACTCTGATATACCCCACTCCCCTCACTGTAACACTCTCTGATATACCCCACTCCCCTCACTGTAACACTCTGATATAACCCACCCCCCTCACTGAAACACTGTGATATACCCCACACCCCTCACTGCAACACTCTCTGATATACCCCGATCAGGCACTGTAACACTCTGATATACCCCACACACCTCACTGTAACACTCTCTGATATACCCACTCCCCTCAGTATAACACTCTCTGATATACCCATACCCCTCACTTCAACACTCTCTGATATACCCCACACCACTCACTGTAACTGTCCGATATACCCCTCATTGTAACTCTCCGATATAGCCCTCACTGTAACACTCTCCGATATACCCCTCACTCTAACACTCTCCGATATATCCCTCACTGTAACACTCTCCGATATACCCCTCACTGTAACACACTCTGATACACCCTTCACTGTAACACTCTCCGATATACCCCTCACTGTAACACACTCTGATACACCCTTCACTGTAACACTCTCCGATATATCCCTCACTGTAACACTCTCCGATATACCCCTCACTGTAACACACTCTGATACACCCTTCACTGTAACACTCTCCGATATACCCCTCACTGTAACACTCTCCGATATATCCCTCACTGTAACACTCTCTGATATATCCCTCACTGTAACTCTCCGATATATCCCTCACTGCAACACTCTGATACAACCTTCACTGTAACACTCTCTGATATACCCGTCACTGTAACACTCTCCGATATATCCCTCACTGTAACACTCTCTGATATATCCCTCACTGTAATTCTCCGATATATCCCTCACTGTCACACTCTCCGATATACCCTTCACTATAACACTCTGATACACCCCACACTGTAACACTCTCCGATATATCCCTCACTGTAACACACTCTGATACATCCTTCACTGTAACACTCTGATACACCCCTCACTGTAACACTCTCCGATATACCCCTCACTGAAACTCTCCGATATACACCTCACAGTAACACTGTGATACACCCTTCACTGTAACACTCTGATACACGCCTCACCGTAACACTCTCCGATATACCCCTCACTATAACTCTCTCATATACCCCTCACTGTAACACTCTCTGATACACCCCTCACTGTAACTGTCCGATATACCCCTTATTGTAACTCTCCGATATAGCACTCACTGTAACACTCTCTGATATATCCCTCACTGTACCACTCTCTGATATACCCATCACTGTAACACTCTCCGATATATCCCTCACTGTAACACTCTACGATATATCCCTCACTGTAACACTCTCCGATATATCCCTCACTGTATCACTCTCTGATATATCCCTCACTGTAACACTCTCTGATATATCCCTCACTGTAACTCTCCGATATACCCCTCACTGTAACACACTCTGATATACCCCTCACTGTAACACTCTCCTATATACCCCTCACTGTAACTCTCCGATATACCCCTCACTGTAACACTCTCCTATATACCCCTCATTGTAACACACTGATACACCCTTCACTGTAACACTCTCCGATATATCCCTCACTGCAACTCTCTGATATACAACTCACTGTAACACTCTGATACACCCTTCACTGTAACACTCTCCAATATACACCTCACTGTAACACTCTCTGATATATCCCTCACTGTAACACTCTCTGATATACCTCTCACTGTAACTTTCCGAGATACCCCTCACTTTAACACTCTCCGATATAACTCTCACTGTAACTCTTCAATATACCCCTCACTGTAACACTCTCCGATATACCCCTCACTGTAACACTCTCTGATATACCCCTCACTGTAACACTCTGATATACCCCTCACTGTAACACTCTCTGATACACCCCTCACTGTAACACACTCTGATATAGCCCACACCACTCACTGTAACACTCTCTGATATACCCCACACCCCTCACAGTAACACTATGATGTACCCCACACCCTTCACTGTAACACTCTGATATACCCCACACCCTTCACTGTAACACACTCTGATATACCCCACACCCTCACAGTAACACTGTGCTATAACCCACACCCTCACTGTAACATACTGATATACCCCACACCCCTCACTGTAACACTCTGATATACCCCAAATCCCCCAATGTATCACTCTGATATACCCCACACCCCTCACTGTAATACTCTCTGATATACCCCACACCCCTCACTGTAACACTCTCTGATATACCCCACAGCCCTCATTATAACAGTGATATACCCCACACCCTTCACTGTAACACTCTCTGATATACCCCACACCCCTCACTGTAACACTCTGATATACCCCACACCCCTCACTGTAACACTCTCTGATATACCCCACACCCCTCACAGTAACACTATGATGTTCTCCACACCCTTCACTGTAACACTCTGATATACCCCACACCCTTCACTGTAACACACTCTGATATACCCCACACCCTCACAGTAACACTCTGCTATAACCCACACCCTCACTGTAACATACTGATATACCCCACACCCCTCACTGTAACACTCTGATATACCCCAAATCCCTCAATGTAACACTCTGATATACCCCACACCACTCACTGAAACACCCTTTGATATACCCCACACCCCTCACTGTAACACTCTGATATACCCCACACCCCTCACTGTAATACTCTCTGATATACCCCACACCCCTCACTGTAACACTCTCTGATATACCCCACACCCCTCATTATAACAGTGATATACCCCACACCCTTCACTGTAACACTCTCTGATATACCCCACTCCCCTCACTGTAACACTCTCTGATATACCCCACTCCCCTCACTGTAACACTCTGATATAACCCACCCCCCTCACTGAAACACTGTGATATACCCCACACCCCTCACTGCAACACTCTCTGATATACCCCGATCAGGCACTGTAACACTCTGATATACCCCACACACCTCACTGTAACACTCTCTGATATACCCACTCCCCTCAGTATAACACTCTCTGATATACCCATACCCCTCACTTCAACACTCTCTGATATACCCCACACCACTCACTGTAACTGTCCGATATACCCCTCATTGTAACTCTCCGATATAGCCCTCACTGTAACACTCTCCGATATACCCCTCACTCTAACACTCTCCGATATATCCCTCACTGTAACACTCTCCGATATACCCCTCACTGTAACACACTCTGATACACCCTTCACTGTAACACTCTCCGATATACCCCTCACTGTAACACACTCTGATACACCCTTCACTGTAACACTCTCCGATATATCCCTCACTGTAACACTCTCCGATATACCCCTCACTGTAACACACTCTGATACACCCTTCACTGTAACACTCTCCGATATACCCCTCACTGTAACACTCTCCGATATATCCCTCACTGTAACACTCTCTGATATATCCCTCACTGTAACTCTCCGATATATCCCTCACTGCAACACTCTGATACAACCTTCACTGTAACACTCTCTGATATACCCGTCACTGTAACACTCTCCGATATATCCCTCACTGTAACACTCTCTGATATATCCCTCACTGTAATTCTCCGATATATCCCTCACTGTCACACTCTCCGATATACCCTTCACTATAACACTCTGATACACCCCACACTGTAACACTCTCCGATATATCCCTCACTGTAACACACTCTGATACATCCTTCACTGTAACACTCTGATACACCCCTCACTGTAACACTCTCCGATATACCCCTCACTGAAACTCTCCGATATACACCTCACAGTAACACTGTGATACACCCTTCACTGTAACACTCTGATACACGCCTCACCGTAACACTCTCCGATATACCCCTCACTATAACTCTCTCATATACCCCTCACTGTAACACTCTCTGATACACCCCTCACTGTAACTGTCCGATATACCCCTCATTGTAACTCTCCGATATAGCACTCACTGTAACACTCTCTGATATATCCCTCACTGTACCACTCTCTGATATACCCATCACTGTAACACTCTCCGATATATCCCTCACTGTAACACTCTACGATATATCCCTCACTGTAACACTCTCCGATATATCCCTCACTGTATCACTCTCTGATATATCCCTCACTGTAACACTCTCTGATATATCCCTCACTGTAACTCTCTGATATACCCCTCACTGTAACACACTCTGATATACCCCTCACTGTAACACTCTCCTATATACCCCTCACTGTAACTCTCCGATATACCCCTCACTGTAACACTCTCCTATATACCCCTCATTGTAACACACTGATACACCCTTCACTGTAACACTCTCCGATATATCCCTCACTGCAACTCTCTGATATACAACTCACTGTAACACTCTGATACACCCTTCACTGTAACACTCTCCAATATACACCTCACTGTAACACTCTCTGATATATCCCTCACTGTAACACTCTCTGATATACCTCTCACTGTAACTTTCCGAGATACCCCTCACTTTAACACTCTCCGATATAACTCTCACTGTAACTCTTCAATATACCCCTCACTGTAACACTCTCCGATATACCCCTCACTGTAACACTCTCTGATATACCCCTCACTGTAACACTCTGATATAACCCTCACTGTAACACTCTCTGATACACCCCTCACTGTAACACACTCTGATATAGCCCACACCACTCACTGTAACACTCTCTGATATACCCCACACCCCTCACAGTAACACTATGATGTACCCCACACCCTTCACTGTAACACTCTGATATACCCCACACCCTTCACTGTAACACACTCTGATATACCCCACACCCTCACAGTAACACTGTGCTATAACCCACACCCTCACTGTAACATACTGATATACCCCACACCCCTCACTGTAACACTCTGATATACCCCAAATCCCCCAATGTATCACTCTGATATACCCCACACCCCTCACTGCAATACTCTCTGATATACCCCACACCCCTCACTGTAACACTCTCTGATATACCCCACAGCCCTCATTATAACAGTGATATACCCCACACCCTTCACTGTAACACTCTCTGATATACCCCACACCCCTCACTGTAACACTCTGATATACCCCACACCCCTCACTGTAACACTCTCTGATATACCCCACACCCCTCACAGTAACACTATGATGTTCTCCACACCCTTCACTGTAACACTCTGATATACCCCACACCCTTCACTGTAACACACTCTGATATACCCCACACCCTCACAGTAACACTCTGCTATAACCCACACCCTCACTGTAACATACTGATATACCCCACACCCCTCACTGTAACACTCTGATATACCCCAAATCCCTCAATGTAACACTCTGATATACCCCACACCACTCACTGAAACACCCTTTGATATACCCCACACCCCTCACTGTAACACTCTGATATACCCCACACCCCTCACTGTAATACTCTCTGATATACCCCACACCCCTCACTGTAACACTCTCTGATATACCCCACACCCCTCATTATAACAGTGATATACCCCACACCCTTCACTGTAACACTCTCTGATATACCCCACTCCCCTCACTGTAACACTCTGATATAACCCACCCCCCTCACTGAAACACTGTGATATACCCCACACCCCTCACTGCAACACTCTCTGATATACCCCGATCAGGCACTGTAACACTCTGATATACCCCACACACCTCACTGTAACACTCTCTGATATACCCACTCCCCTCAGTATAACACTCTCTGATATACCCATACCCCTCACTTCAACACTCTCTGATATACCCCACACCACTCACTGTAACTGTCCGATATACCCCTCATTGTAACTCTCCGATATAGCCCTCACTGTAACACTCTCCGATATACCCCTCACTCTAACACTCTCCGATATACCCCTCACTGAAACTCTCCGATATACACCTCACAGTAACACTGTGATACACCCTTCACTGTAACACTCTGATACACGCCTCACTGTAACACTCTCCGATATACCCCTCACTATAACTCTCTCATATACCCCTCACTGTAACACACTCTGATACACCCCTCACTGTAACTGTCCGATATACCCCTCATTGTAACTCTCCGATATATCCCTCACTGTAACACTCTCCGATATACACCTCACTGTAACACTCTCTGATATATCCCTCACTGTAACACACTCTGATACATCCTTCACTGTAACACTCTCCGATATACCTCTCACTGTAACTCTCCGATATACCCCTCACTGTAACACTCTCCGATATATCCCTCACTGTCACACTCTCCGATATACCCCTCACTGTAACACTCTCCGATATATCCCTCACTGTCACACTCTCCGATATACCCCTCACTGTAACACTCTCCGATATATCCCTCACTGTCACACTCTCCGATATACCCTTCACTATAACACTCTGATACACCCCACACTGTAACACTCTCCGATATATCCCTCACTGTAACACACTCTGATACATCCTTCACTGTAACACTCTGATACACCCCTCACTGTAACACTCTCCGATATACCCCTCACTGAAACTCTCCGATATACACCTCACAGTAACACTGTGATACACCCTTCACTGTAACACTCTGATACACGCCTCACTGTAACACTCTCCGATATACCCCTCACTATAACTCTCTCATATACCCCTCACTGTAACACTCTCTGATACACCCCTCACTGTAACTGTCCGATATACCCCTCATTGTAACTCTCCGATATATCCCTCACTGTAACACTCTCTGATATATCCCTCACTGTAACACACTCTGATACATCCTTCACTGTAACACTCTCCGATATACCTCTCACTGTAACTCTCCGATATACCCCTCACTGTAACACTCTCCGATATATCCCTCACTGTCACACTCTCCGATATACCCCTCACTGTAACACTCTCCGATATATCCCTCACTGTCACACTCTCCGATATACCCCTCACTGTAACACTCTCCGATATATCCCTCACTGTCACACTCTCCGATATACCCCTCACTGTAACACTCTTTGATATATCCCTCACTGTAACTCTCCGATATACCCCTCACTGTAACACTCTCTGATATATCCCTCACTGTAACTCTCCGATATACCCCTCACTGTAACACACTCTGATACACCCCTCACTGTAACACTCTCCGATATATCCCTCACTGTAACACTCTTTGATATATCCCCCACTGTAACTCTCCGATATATCCCTCACTGTAACACTCTCCGATATATCCCTCACTGTAACACACTCTGATACACCCGTCAATGTAACACTCTGATACACCCCTCACTGTAACACTCTCCAATATACCCCACACTGTAACACTCTGATACACCCCTCACTGTAACACTCTCCGATATACCCCTCACTGT
>JASTWF010000072.1:875681-1028385 GCA_030390025.1 Squalus acanthias
CTCTGATATACCCCACACCCCTCACTGTAACACTCTCTCGCTCAGGGGCATGAAGGCAATTTGCAGTGCTCCACCGCAATCACACTCTCCGTGCGACCTGTGGACCGAGCGCAGACGAGCGACTGTTCCCTGAGAGCTCCCTGCTCAGTGTGGTCTTTGCTGCCTCCAGGGCAATGCTGGCGGAGAGCCTCTCTGAGAGGAGGTGAAAGGTCTGTGCAGTCAAGCCCTATCATGTGCTCCTATCCACACAGACACACACACACACACACACTTTCCACTTGCTAGTGTTTGCAAGCCACAAACCTGGCCAATTTCTCCCCTCTCATTCAGGAGCCAGTATTAACATAACAGTTCGCCCAATCTAACCTGGGACCGACCTCATCTGGATGGATGAAGGTGCTCACTGAAGCATCTGGGTTGTACCCAGCACCAGACAGCGATGCATAAGCTTTATATGGCACTCTCACGCTCTCGTTCTCCGAACCCATGGAACTCAACATTTTGCAAACTAATGTCACGTAACAGCTGTCATATTTAACACAGTCTACAGCGGAAAATATACCGTCGCTCCGTATTCCCAGACCGGGAATCAATCTGCACAGCACAAATCGTTTATTAAGTGCATTTATGTTCCAGAAAGGGAATCATTTTACCCAATTCTTCGTGGGATTGCATTTTTCTCGTTGACGGAGATTGCTTGCGCAAGCGTTGCATTATTTAATCCACGGAGGGCCAACAGCCCAGGCTGGTTCCCTTAAACAGAGCGATTTAAGAAGGCTCGAAAATCTTCAGCTTCCAGTTATGAAGCAGTCCCTTTTACTCTGGTGAACTGTGGCTGGCAGTGAGTTACAGACCCTGGGTGACAAACAGCCGCGCGTTATACACGGGATAACAGGCCGTATAGCGTCAGCCGTGTCTCACTGGGCAGCACTCTCGCCTCTGAGTCAGAAGGTTGTGGGTTCAAGTCCCGTTCCAGAGACTTGAGCACAAAAATCCAGGCTGACACTCCAGTGCAGTACTGAGGGAGCGCCGCACTGTCGGAGGGGCAGTACTGAGGGAGCGCTGCATTGTCGGAAGGGTGGTACTGAGGGAGCGCCGCACTGTCGGAGGGGCAGTACTGAGGGAGCGCCACACTGTCGGAGGGGCAGTACTGAGGGAGCGCCGCACTGTCGGAGGGGCAGTACTGAGGGAGCACCGCACTGTCGGAGGGGCGGTACTGAGGGAGCGCCGCACTGTCGGAGGAGGCGGCCGGCGGCGGGCGTACTGAGGGAGCGCCGCACTGTCGGAGGGGCAGTACTGAGGGAGCGCCGCACTGTCGGAGGGGCAGTACTGAGGGAGCGCCGCACTGTCGGAGGGGCAGTACTGAGGGAGCGCCGCACTGTCCGAGGGGCAGTACTGAGGGAGCGCCGCACTGTCGGAGGGACAGTACTGAGGGAGCGTCGCACTGTCGGAGGTGCCGTCTTTCAGATGAGACGTTAAACCGAGGCCCCGTCTGCCCTCTCAGGTGGATGTAAAAGATCCCACGTCCTCTATTGGAAGAAGAGCAGGGGGAGTTCTCCCCGGTGTCCTGCGGCCAAGATTTATCTCTCAATCAACATCACTAAAACAGATGATCTGGTCATTATCAAATTGCTGTTTGTGGGAGCTTGCTGTGCGCAAATTGGCTGCCGTGTTTCCTACATTACAACAGTGACTACACTTCAAAAATACTTCATTGGCTGTAAAGCGCTTTGAGACGTTGTGAAAGGGGCTGGAGAAATGCAAGTCTTTCTTTTGTTGTCACTAGCAGTGAATTACACAGTGGACAACAGACGGGTGGCAGTGAGTCACATGGGCGATAACAGGTGGCTGTTATAAGCTTTCCCCTCAGCAAATTTGTGGAGTCGGGAGGGGGGCGCTACTGGGGTACAGTCTCACAGTTGCCTGCCTTGGATACCTTGCTGAAAGGGGCCATCCATTGCACTGGAGCCGAAACTGCGCGTCATCTGGATATTTGACTGCAGAAGGCTTCACAGCTGCTCCCAATCTCGGCCAATATCCATAGACGCATATTTTCCAGCAAGGGTTCACTGGATAGCCGTTTGCCCTGGGGCACCGCGGCTATTTGCACTGGCGGTTGGAATCGACGAACGAGATGGCTGGGAATTTGAACCCGCGGAGGGCGTTAGTTACGGGATAAAAGGCAGCGGGTAGTAATCCGGGGCAGTAATTCATTACATAAGAACATAAGAAATAGGAGCAGGAGTCGGCCATTCGGCCCTCGAGCCTGCCCCGCCATTGAATAAGATCATGGCTGATCTGATCTTGACCTCAACTCCAGTTTCCCGCCCGCTCCCCCATAACCCTTGACTCCCCTGTCGCTCAAATATCTGTCAATCTCCGCCTTGAATATATTCAATGACCCCGCCTCCACAGCTCTCTGGGGTGAAGAATTCCAAAGATTCACCACCCTCTGAGAGAAGAAATTCCTCCTCATCTCCGTCTTAAATGGGTGCCCCCTTGTTCTGAAACTATGCCCCCTAGTTCTAGATTCCCCCACGAGGGGAAACATCCTCTCAGCATCTACCCTGTCAATCCCCCTCAGAATCTTATATGTTTCAATAAGATCACCTCTCATTCTTCTAAACTCCAATGAGTATAGACCCAACCCGCTCAACCTTTCCTCATAAGACAACCCCTTCATCTCAGGAATCAACCTAGTGAACCTTCTCTGAACTGCCTCCAATGCAAGTATATCCCTCCTTTAATAAGGAGACCAAAACTGTACGCAGTACTCCAGATGTGGTCTCACCAGCGCCCTGTACAGTTGTAGTAAGACTTCCCTACTTTTATACTCCATCCCCCTTGCAATAAAGGCCAACATTCCATTAGCCTTCCTAATTACTTGCTGTACCTGCATGCTAACTTTTTGTGTTTCATGTACGAGGACACCCAGATCCCTCTGTACCGCAGCATTCTGCAGTCTCTCTCCATTTAAATAATAATTTGTATTTTTATTCTTCCTACCAAAGTGGATAACCTCACATTTTCCCACATCATACTCCATCTGCCAAATTCTTGCCCACTCACTTAACCTGTCTACATCCCTTTGGAGACTCTTTGTGCCCTCCTCACTGCTTGCTTTCCCACCTATCTTTGTATCATCGAAGCATTTCCGATGACAATGGAACAGCAGAACCCAGCGATTAAATTACCTTTTAATCTCCTCCCGGTTCTTTGCCATTCCCCTCAATGTACCGTGTCTAATTCATTTCTATTAGTCTTGCCTTTGATCGCCAATACGGTCAAGGCGACAGCAGGTCAGTGACTGCAATGCTGCCACCTCAAAAGCACGTGGCATTGTTTGACGCCTCGATTTTAAAATTCTCATCCTCGTGTTTCAATCCCTCCGTGGCCCTCGCCCCCCTCCCTATCTCTGTAACCTCCTCCAGCCCCACAACCCCCCGAGATCTCCGCGCTCCTCCAATTCTGGCCTCTTGAGCATCCCCCCGATTATAATCGCTCCACCATTGGCGGCCGTGCCTTCAGCTGCCTGGGGCCCTGAGCTCTGGAATTCCCTCCCTAAACCTCTCCGCCTCTCTCTCCTCCTTTAAGACGCTCCTTAAAACCGACCTCTTTGACCAAGCTTTTGGTCACCTGTCCTAATATCTCCTCATGTGGCTCGGGGTCAGATTTTGTTTGATAATCGCTCCTGTGAAGCGCCCTGGGACGTTTTACTACGTTAAAGTCGCCGTATAAATACAAGTTGTTCTTGATTGCATTAATATCAGTCTCTTTGCTTTATTTAATAATTTAATCTCACCTCTGATGTAAGAAAACTACTAGGCACTTGGTCTGAGTATTAAACAAAGCTTTAATCAACTGTTTTTCAACATGGAGGTCTAGTTGTGTCCTTCCCTAGTTCCGGTTAAGAATTTCATAAGTCATTTCCACATGAATGACACGATTCATGTCAACCTCTATGTGTCAGCTCCTGTACGTGTACAGTACAGACCAGGTGACAGGGAACAAAGAGTTCATTTGCCTCTGGTACTGTATGGGCCGTGTGTGTAGCAGTGCCAACTCCTGCACATTTACAGTGCACATTGGGTAAAAGGGAATGATTCTAAAGATTCACCACCCTCTGAGTGAAGAAATTCCTCCTCATCTCAGTCCAAAATGGCCGACCCCTTATTCTGAGACTGTGACCCCTGGTTCTAGACTCTCCAGCCAGGGGAAACATCCTCTCAGCATCTACCCTGTCAAGCCCTGTAAGAATTTTATACGTTTCAATGAGATCACCTCTCATTCTTTTAAACTCTAGAGAGTATAGGCCGAGTCTATTCATAGGACAATCCCCCCATCCCAGGAATCAGTCTGGTGAACCTTCGTTGCACTCTCTCTATGGCAAGTATATCCTTCCTTAGGTAAGGAGACCAAAACTGCACACAATACTCCAGGTGTGGTCTCACCAAAGCCCTGTACAATTGTAGCAAGTCTTCCTCACTCTAAAACTCCAAGAAAGAAAGACTTGCATTTCTATAGCACCTTTCATGAACACCGGACGTCCCAAAGCGCTTTACAGCCAATGAAGTACTTTCTTGAAGTGTAGTCACTGTTGTAATGTAGGAAACGCGGCAGCCAAATTGCGCACAGCAAGCTCCCACAAACAGCAATGTGATAATGACCAGATCATCTGTTTAAGTGGTCATGAAAGGCAAGTCTTTCTTTAATAGAATCACCAACTCCAGGGGGTATTGAGCCATGGGAAGGCCACATTCTTTGGATTCCTGGCTTTGTTGATCACAAGAGAACATCTGTCAGGTTCCTGCTCGTACATTACAACAGTGACCACACTTCAAAAAGTACTTCATTGGCCGTGAAGCGCTTTGGGACGTCCTGAGGTGGTGAAAGGCGCTGGAGAAATGGGAGACTTTCTTGCTTAATAACTATTGCCACAAACTCCTGCAAACCTTTCTAGCCTTACGTACCATACTGTGCGCTTCACTCCCATAATCTTGGCCTCACCCACTATCCATCGACACCTATTATCCAGCAGGGTTCATTGCACAGATGTTGGCCCTGGAACATTGCGGCTATTTATACTGGAGGCTGGGATCGACCAACTAGATGGCTGGGAATTTCAACCCGCGGAGGGAGTTAGTTGTGGGATAACGGGCTGCTGGTAGTAATCCGGGGCAGCAGTTCATTGAAGCATTTCCAATGACAATGGGAAATTTTCGTGAACACCAGCAGATCCCATCGATCAAATTACCATTTCATCGCCCCTGCTGCTTGGGAAGTGACTCGCTCCAGATGTTAGGTGTGGCTGGGATCAGACCTGCCTCACACACACGCACCCCTGTGCTCGCTGACCTACATTGGCTCCCGGTCCGGCAACGCCTCGATTTTAAAATTCTCATCCTTGTTTTCAAATCCCTCCGTGGCCCTCGCCCCCCTCCCTATCTCTGTAACCTCCTCCAGCCCCACAACCCTCTGAGATCTCTGCACTCCTCCAATTCCGGCCTCTTGCGCATCCCCCCGATTTTAATCGCTCCACCATTGGCGGCCGTGCCTTCAGCCGCCTGGGGCCCTAAGCTCTGGAATTCCCTCCCTAAACCTCTCCACCTCTCTCTCCTCCTTTAAGACGCTCCTTAAAACCGACCTCTTTGACCAAGCTTTTGGTCACCTGTCCCTAATATCTCCTGATGTGGCTCGGTGTCAAATTTTGTCTGATTTTCGCTCCTGTGAAGCGCCCTGGGACGTTTTACTACGTTAAAGGCGCTGTATAAATGCAGGGTGTTGTTTTGTTGTTGAATGACAGATGCCGCTGTGCAACGGTACCCCAGCATGGGTCAGCACCTTCGCAAAGAAGGGAGAGAAGGGGAGAAAGTCAGAGCAACGAGAATGTCAGCAGAGACAGACGGTGCCGGGACATGGAACAGTAGTTCAGGACATGCACCTTTCACCTCTGTCACACCTGGCTTTAAATCCAGCTTTAACTCCCGCAAGAATGGTGGGATTACTGGGAATTAGAACGCGCGGAGGGAGTTAGTGACAGGAGAACAGGCAGCTGTTCGTAATCCTGGGCAGCAATTCATTCAACCATTTCCAAGGAAAGCAGTCTCGGCTCAGTGACGGCTGATCTGCAATGAGTTTGGGGCCATTTCAAACCATTTTCAAATGTAGACAGGGTTTTCGGCCAACAGGTTAACTCAAAGACTGGGGATCATACACGATATGTATTGTGGGAATCAGAGAAAATGTCGCAGTGGTGCAGTAGGGGGTGCTCTTCCCAGCTTGGGGCGAAAAGACATTGGGATAGATAATTGGGCAGTAATTCGGCTGGGTGGATCTCACATCCTGTATCGAACCCGCCACATCTTCCATCCGTTGTAATCAATGACAGGTCATTCAGGTGGGTGCGATAAAGGCCGTCTGATTCACCCCCGCAGATTACCATCCAACCAATCAAGACAGAAACCGATTGTAGAGGGAGCTTTACTCTGTATCTAACCCGTGCTGTACCTGTCCTGGGAGTGTTTGATGGGACAGTGTAGAGGGAGCTTTACTCTGTATCTAACCCGTGCTGTACCTGTCCTGGGAGTGTTTGATGGGACACTGTAGAGGGAGCTTTACTCTGTATCTAACCCATGCTGTACCTGCCCCAGGAGTGTTTGATGGGACAGTGTAGAGGGAGCTTTACTCTGTATCTAACCCATGCTGTACCTGCCCTGGGAGTGTTTGATGGGACAGTGTAGAGGGAGCTTTACTCTGTATCTAACCCGTGCTGTACCTCTCCTGGGAGTGTTTGATGGGACAGTGTAGAGGGAGCTTTACTCTGTATCTAACCCGTGCTGTACCTGCCCTGGGAGTGTTTGATGGGACAGTGTAGAGGGAGCTTTACTCTGTATCTAACCCGTGCTGTACCTGCCCTGGGAGTGTTTGATGGGGACAGTGCAGAGGGAGCTTTACTCTGTATCTAACCCGTGCTGTACCTGCCCTGGGAGTGTTTGATGGGACAGTGTAGAGGGAGCTTTACTCTGTATCTAACCCGTGCTGTCCCTGCCCTGGGAGTGTTTGATGGGGACAGTGTAGAGGGAGCTTTACTCTGTATCTAACCCGTGCTGTACCTGCCCTGGGAGTGTTTGATGGGACAGTGTAGAGGGAGCTTTACTCTGTATCTAACCTGTGCTGTACCTGCCCTGGGAGTGTTTGATGGGGACAGTGTCGAGGGAGCTTTACTCTGTATCTAACCCGTGCTGTACCTGCCCTGGGAGTGTTTGATGGGACAGTGTAGAGGGAGCTTTACTCTGTATCTAACCCGTGCTGTACCTGCCCTGGGAGTGTTTGATGGGACAGTGTAGAGGGAGCTTTACTCTGTATCTCTGATTTGATAGAGGTGTACAAGATTATGATGGGTTTGGATAGGCTAGACGGGGAAAGGCTGTTCCCACTAGTTGATGGTACAAGGACTAGGGGACACAGATTTAAGGTTTTGGGCAAGAGATACAGGGGGGATGTGAGGGAAAACTTTTTTACGCAGCGAGTGATGAGGACCTGGAACTCGCTGCCGACGGAAGTGGTGGAAGCGGAGACACTCAATGTTTTCAAGGGGAGACTGGATAGGCACTTGAGGGAAATAAACTTGCAGGGCTACGGGGATAGAGCGCGGGAATGGGACTGACTCGATTGCTCTACAGAGAGCCGGCACGGACTCGATGGGCCGAATGGCCTCTTTTTTTTAATTCGTTTATGGGATGTGGGCGTCGCTGGCAAGGCCCAGCATTTATTGCCCACCCCTAGTTGCCCCTTGAGAAGGTGGTGGTGAGCCGCCTTCTTGAACCGCTGTAGTCCGTGCTCCCACAGTGCTGTTAGGGGAGGGAGTTCCAGGATTTTGACCCAGCGACGATGAAGGAACGGCCGATATATTTCCAAGTCAGGATGGTGTGTGACTTGGAGGTGATGGTGTTCCCGTGCGCCTGCTGCCCTTGTCCTTCTAGGTGGAAGAGGTCGCGGGTTCTGTGCTGAATGACTCTATGAATTTCCCATTGGATTTATGGGTGACTATCTTGCATTGATGGCCACTAGTTCTGGTCTGGCCCGAATAACTCATACCCGTTCTTCTCTCACACGGCTATCACAGCTTAGCTGACTCGAGGGTGGCTACTGAGCTAAAAACAGGTGGTACGTCGAGCGGTGTGCGGTGAAAATAATGAGGCTGGCCAATCTCGGCTTCTCACTGAACCGGTTGTGGGGTGACACGGTTGGGGGACTGGCAGTGGGTGGCCAGATGTCTTGGGAAGGGCACGGACACCAGATAAAAGTGGGAAAGTCAGAGAGTATAAGACAGTACTTGCCGTGCCCCTGAAATGCATCTCGCAGCTCGAACCCCTGCCCTCCCCACCCCTCCCCAACCCCCCCGCCTCCCCGACGTACACCTTCGGCTTTCGAGCCCAGCTACAAAGCTGCAACTCATAATTAAGCAGCTAGCGCTCATGAACGGGTTCTGCGCGCAGCTCAGGAGAGGAAGATCAATCAAGTTCCAGGAGCAGATGTGCGGTTGGGCCTGGCAATAAATCTCAGACAGGAACCTGCAAGGGGTGGGGGCGGGCGTGGGGTGGGTGGAGAGGGAGGGAAAACTGAGAGCCATCGCTAGGCAGAGCGGGAAAGGCATAGAAAGGGAAACAGGCAGGGAGCAATCAGAGTTATAGGACCGGGACAGCGCTGTGTCACAGTACGGATTATATACAGGATCGGGACAGCGCTGTGTCACATTACGGATTATATACAGGATCGGGACAGCGCTGTGTCACATTACGGATTATATACAGGATCGGGACAGCGCTGTGTCACATTACGGATTATATACAGGATCGGGACAGCGCTGTGTCACATTACGGATTATATACAGGATCGGGACAGCGCTGTGTCACATTACGGATTATATACAGGATCGGGACAGCGCTGTGTCACAGTACAGATTATATACAGGATCGGGACAGCGCTGTGTCACATTACGGATTATATACAGGATCGGGACAGCGCTGTGTCACATTACGGATTATATACAGAATCGGGACAGCGCTGTGTCACATTACAGATTATATACAGGATCGGGACAGCGCTGTGTCACATTACGGATTATATACAGGATCGGGACAGCGCTGTGTCACATTACGGATTATATACAGGATCGGGACAGCGCTGTGTCACATTACGGATTATATACAAGATCGGGACAGCGCTGTGTCACATTACGGATTATATACAGGATCGGGACAGCGCTGTGTCACATTACGGATTATATACAAGATCGGGACAGCGCTGTGTCACATTACGGATTATATACAGGATCGGGACAGCGCTGTGTCACATTACGGATTATATACAGGATTGGGACAGCGCTGTGTCACATTACAGATTATATACAGGATCGGGACAGCGCTGTGTCACATTACGGATTATATACAGGATCGGGACAGCGCTGTGTCACATTACGGATTATATACAGGATCGGGACAGCGCTGTGTCACATTACAGATTATATACAGGATCGGGACAGCGCTGTGTCACATTACAGATTATATACAGGATCGGGACAGCGCTGTGTCACATTACGGATTATATACAGGATCGGGACAGCGCTGTGTCACATTACGGATTATATACAGGATCGGGACAGCGCTGTGTCACAGTACGGATTATATACAGGATCGGGACAGCGCTGTGTCACAGTACGGATTATATACAGGATCGGGACAGCGCTGTGTCACATTACGGATTATATACAGGATCGGGACAGCGCTGTGTCACAGTACGGATTATATACAGGATCGGGACAGCGCTGTGTCACAGTACGGATTATATACAGGATCGGGACAGCGCTGTGTCACATTACGGATTATATACAAGATCGGGACAGCGCTGTGTCACAGTACGGATTATATACAGGATCGGGACAGCGCTGTGTCACATTACGGATTATATACAGGATCGGGACAGCGCTGTGTCACAGTACAGATTATATACAGGATCGGGACAGCGCTGTGTCACAGTACGGATTATATACAGGATCGGGACAGCGCTGTGTCACAGTACAGATTATATACACGATCGGGACAGCGCTGTGTCACAGTACGGATTATATACAGGATCGGGACAGCGCTGTGTCACAGTACGGATTATATACAGGATCGGGACAGCGCTGTGTCACAGTACGGATTATATACAGGATCGGGACAGCGCTGTGTCACATTACGGATTATATACAGGATCGGGACAGCGCTGTGTCACATTACGGATTATATACAGGATCGGGACAGCGCTGTGTCACATTACAGATTATATACAGGATCGGGACAGCGCTGTGTCACATTACAGATTATATACAGGATCGGGACAGCGCTGTGTCACAGTACGGATTATATACAGGATCGGGACAGCGCTGTGTCACATTACAGATTATATACAGGATCGGGACAGCGCTGTGTCACATTACGGATTATATACAGGATCGGGACAGCGCTGTGTCACATTACGGATTATATACAGGATCGGGACAGCGCTGTGTCACATTACGGATTATATACAGGATCGGGACAGCGCTGTGTCACAGTACAGATTATATACAGGATCGGGACAGCGCTGTGTCACATTACGGATTATATACAGGATCGGGACAGCGCTGTGTCACATTACGGATTATATACAGGATCGGGACAGCGCTGTGTCACATTACGGATTATATACAAGATTGGGACAGCGCTGTGTCACAGTACGGATTATATACAGGATCGGGACAGCGCTGTGTCACAGTACGGATTATATACAGGATCGGGACAGCGCTGTGTCACAGTACAGATTATATACAGGATCGGGACTGCGCTGTGTCACAGTACAGATTATATACAGGATCGGGACAGCGCTGTGTCACATTACGGATTATATACAGGATCGGGACAGCGCTGTGTCACAGTACGGATTATATACAGGATCGGGACAGCGCTGTGTCACATTACGGATTATATACAGGATCGGGACAGCGCTGTGTCACATTACGGATTATATACAGGATCGGGACAGCGCTGTGTCACATTACGGATTATATACAGGATCGGGACAGCGCTGTGTCACATTACGGATTATATACAGGATCGGGACAGCGCTGTGTCACATTACGGATTATATACAGGATCGGGACAGCGCTGTGTCACATTACGGATTATATACAGGATCGGGACAGCGCTGTGTCACATTACGGATTATATACAGGATCGGGACTGCGCTGTGTCACATTACGGATTATATACAGGATCGGGACAGCGCTGTGTCACAGTTACGGATTATATACAGGATCGGGACAGCGCTGTGTCACATTACGGATTATATACAGGATCGGACAGCGCTGTGTCACATTACGGATTATATACAGGATCGGGACAGCGCTGTGTCACAGTACGGATTATATACAGGATCGGGACAGCGCTGTGTCACATTACGGATTATATACAGGATCGGGACTGCGCTGTGTCACATTACGGATTATATACAGGATCGGGACAGCGCTGTGTCACAGTACGGATTATATACAGGATCGGGACAGCGCTGTGTCACAGTACAGATTATATACAGGATCGGGACAGCGCTGTGTCACATTACGGATTATATACAGGATCGGGACAGCGCTGTGTCACATTACGGATTATATACAGGATCGGGACTGCGCTGTGTCACATTACAGATTATATACAGGATCGGGACAGCGCTGTGTCACATTACGGATTATATACAGGATCGGGACAGCGCTGTGTCACATTACGGATTATATACAGGATCGGGACAGCGCTGTGTCACAGTACAGATTATATACAGGATCGGGACAGCGCTGTGTCACATTACGGATTATATACAGGATCGGGACAGCGCTGTGTCACAGTACGGATTATATACAGGATCGGGACAGCGCTGTGTCACATTACGGATTATATACAGGATCGGGACAGCGCTGTGTCACATTACGGATTATATACAGGATCGGGACAGCGCTGTGTCACATTACGGATTATATACAGGATCGGGACAGCGCTGTGTCACATTACAGATTATATACAGGATCGGGACAGCGCTGTGTCACAGTACGGATTATATACAGGATCGGGACAGCGCTGTGTCACAGTACGGATTATATACAGGATCGGGACAGCGCTGTGTCACATTACGGATTATATACAGGATCGGGACAGCGCTGTGTCACAGTACGGATTATATACAGGATCGGGACAGCGCTGTGTCACATTACGGATTATATACAGGATTGGGACAGCGCTGTGTCACAGTACGGATTATATACAGGATCGGGACAGCGCTGTGTCACAGTACGGATTATATACAGGATCGGGACAGCGCTGTGTCACTTTACAGATTCATTGAAACTTATAGCACAGAAGGAGGCCATTCGGCCCATCGAGTCTGCACCGGCTCTTTCGAAGAGCGATCCAGTTAGTCCCACTCCCCCGCTCTCTCCCCATATCACTGCAATTTTTTCTCCTTCCAGTATTTACCCAATTGCCTTTTGAAGGCTCCTATTAAATCTGTGTCCACCACCCAATCAGGCAGCGCATTCCAAATCCTCACCACTCGCTGCGTAAAACAGTTTTTCCTCGTGTCGCCTCTGGTTCTTTTGCCAATCACCTTAAATCTGTGTCCTCTGGTCATCGACCCTTCAGCCTTTGGAAACAGTTTCTCCTTATTCACTTTATCTAAACCCTTCATGATTTTGAACACCTCGATCAAAACTCCTCTTAACCTTCACTGCTCTAAGGAGAACGACCCCAGCTTCTCCAGTCTCTCCACGTAACTGTAATCCCTCATCCCTGGAACCATTCTGGTCAATCTCCTCTGCATCCTCTCCAAAGCACAGCACCGATACTGGGCTGTGTTACAGAAAAGACTGCGTGTAACAGCGGGACTGAACTGTGATGTCTTGCAAATTATAGACACAACAGAGACAGCACTGTATAGCGTACATATCCTGTGCAGGACGAGGTCAGGGCTGTGCTATATTACATATTAAATACAGTGCTGTGTTACAATAGAGAATATCCTCGGAAATGTTCCTTTTCAGGACTCAGGTTTATATCCCTTGCACACCATAACCTGTAGCTGCTGAATTAATATTCTAACTCTTTAGTACTAAAACAATTAATGTAAAGCGTTAAATAATAGAATAATTACCTCTGTGGTAGCACTTAATTTAATAACCGCTTGTTGCAGACCCATTGACAATCATAACTTATAATTACTAACTAATAATGCCTTTGCGTTATAGGCCTATTGACTATAATTGCTGGCCTGTTGACTCTGTGTGCTGTTGTCTAGCTGACTGTAATAATTCCTCTTTACAGACCCACTGACACAATGAGCCACAATCGCTGGCCTGCTTTCTCCCCTCACCGGTCAGCCTCCCTGAGAACTCCGCTCCTAAACACGCGGGTCTCCGAGCTTTCGTGATCGCGGGTCCACAGTGCCTCACCATACGGGGCAGCGTTTCCACTTTGGGCGCCAGCCGCCATTTTGGGAGCGCAAACTGCGCCCGGGGGGGTGGTGAATCATAGAAACATAGAAACATAGAAGATAGGAGCAGGAGTAGGCCATTCGGCCCCTCGAGCCTGCTCCGCCATTCGATGAGATCATGGCTGATCATCCAAACTCAGTACCCTGTCCCTGCCTTCTCCCCATATCCCTTGATCCCTTTAGCCTTAAGAAATATATCTAACTCATTCTTGAATATATTTAATGACTTGGCCTCAACTACCTTCTGTGGTAGAGAATTCCACAGGTTCACCACTCTCTGGGTGAAGAAATTCCTCCTCATCTCAGTCCTAAATGGCTTACCCCTTATCCTGAGACTGTGACCCCTGGTTCTGGACTCCCCCGCCATCGGGAACATCCTTCCTGCATCTAGTTTGTCCAGACCTGTCAGAATTTTATATGTTTCGATGAGATCCCCTCTCATTCTTCTATACCCCAGCGAGTATAAGCCCAATCGACTCAATCTCTCCTCATATGTCATTCCTGCCATCCCAGGAATCAGCCTTGTGAATCTTCGCTGAACTCCCTCCATGGCAAGAACATCGTTCCTCAGATAAGGCGACCAAAACTGCACACAGTACTCAAGGTGTGGTCTCACCAAGGCCCTGTACAACTGCAGCAGGACATCCCTGTTCCTGTACTCAAACCCTTTCGCTATGAAGGCCAACATACCATTTGCCTTCTTCACCGCCTGCCCCAGAGGGCTGTGGAGGCTCAGTCGTTGAGTCTATTCAAGGCTGAGATCGATAGATTTTTGGGCTCTAGGGGAATCGAGGGAATCGGGCGGGCAAAGTAGAGTTGAGGTCGAAGATCAGCCATGATCTCATTGAATGGCGGAGCAGACTCGAGGGGCCGAATGGCCGACTCCTGCTCCTATTTCTTATGTTCTTAATAGCGTCTGTTTTGAAAAGCATCTTTTTTTCTCTCTCTCTCGTGGTTCCCGCTCAAACCCATTCGCTCGTCAGCGCACGCAAAATCCGCCACGAACCGTCACGATCATGGCAACGTTTTACAACGTTGTTTGTTCTTTTCAAAATTCCTCGCTTCGAAAAATATTCCTCGATGTCTTTAAGAGTGGTAACCTGGTGCGGTTTGATTCACACAGCTGAAAATGGGCTCCTCATCACAACAAAATAATCATTTTTAATCAGAGTGTCGAGTTCACCCACTGTGAGGAACCCGGTTTTAAATGACTGAAAATTAGGTCATTAAACTTTACAGAACTAGTTATATTGGGGTACGGTCATCAGTTGCAGAGTAAATTTACAAAAAAATTATACTCGAAAGCTTTTATGTTAAACTTGTACAGAACCTTGGTTGGACCACACTTGGAGCACTGTGCACAGTCCTGGTCTCCATATACCTTGGTCAGACCACACTTGGAGCACTGTGCACAGTCCTGGTCTCCATATACCTTGGTCAGACCACACTTGGATTACTGTGCACAGTCCTGGTCTCCATATACCTTGGTTAGACCACACTTGGAGCACTGTGCACAGTCCTGGTCTCCATATACCTTGGTTGGACCACACTTGGAGCACTGTGCACAGTCCTGGTCTCCATATACCTTGGTTGGACCACACTTGGAGCACTGCGCACAGTTCTGGTCTCCATATTATAAAAAGCATATCGAGACACTGGAGAAGGTGCAAAAGAGATTTACTAGAATGATACCAGAGGTTCTAACTATCAGGAACGATAGAACAGGCTGGGGCTCTTTTCTCTAGAAAAGAGAAGACTGAGGGGTGACCTGATCGAGGTCTTCAAAAGTATGAAAGGGGTTCGATAGGATAGACATAGAGAAGATGTTTCCACTTGTGGGGGAGACCAGAACTAGGGGCCATCAATATAAGATAGTCACTGATAAATCCAATCGGGAATTCAGGAGAAACTTCTTTACCCAGAGAGTGGTGAGAATGTGGAACTCGCTACCACAGGGAGTGGTTGAGGCGAATAGTATCGATGCATTTAAGGGGAAGCTGGATAAACACATGAGGGAGAAAGGAATAGAAGGAGATGTTGAGGGGGTGAGATGAAGAGGGGTGGAAGGAGGCTGGTGTGGAGCAGAAACACCGACACGGACCAGTTGGGCCGAATGGCCTGTTTCTGTGCTGTAAATACTGTGTAACCAACTATCAGGAGTTGTGGGTCGCGTGTGGTTCCTGTGCCTTAGGTTGGACAACCCTGCTCTAAAGTGTTGAATCCTTGCTGGGTGTAGGTTGGTGCCAGTGAGCATCCTTTGGTTTCTCACTCCAATATTAGCTCTTCTCACGTCTGAACCATGAAGGTGAGTGCTCACGGACTATTCAATGGAGCGACGGGAAACATCACAGCCCAGTACTGCCCTCAGCTGACGTGTACAGGTGTACACTCCCAGCAAGGAGGTCACTGGACCTCCATCTGCAGCGGTAACTCTTGGCCAGTTTTCCTTCTTCGACAAGCGAGAGTCTAATCACCGCCCCTTGACATTCAATGGCATTACCATCGCCGAATCCGCCACCATCAACATCCTGGGGGTCACCATTGACCAGAAACCTAACTGGACCAGCCACATAAATACTGTGGCAACAAGAGCAGGTCAGAGGCTGGGTATTCTGCAGCGAGTGTCTCACCTCCTGACTCCCCAAAGCCTTTCCACCATCTACAAGGCACAAGTCAGGAGTGTGATGGAATACTCTCCACTTGCCTGGATGAGTGCAGCTCCAACAACACTCAAGAAGCTCGACACCATCCAGGGCAATGCAGCCCGCTTGATCGGCACCCCATCCACCACCTTAAACATTCACTCCCTCCACCACCGGCGTACCGTGGCTGCAGTGTGTACCGTCTACAAGATGCACTGCAGCAACTCGCCAAGGCTTCTTCGGCAGCACCTCCCAAACCCGCGACCTCTTCCACCTAGAAGGACAAGGGCAGCAGGCGCATGGGAACACCACCACCTCCAAGTTCCCCTCCAAGTTACACACCATCCTGACTTGGAAATATATCGGCCGATCCTTCATCGTCGCTGGGTCAAAATCCTGGAACTCCCTCCCTAACAGCACTGTGGGAGCACCTTCACCGCACGGACTGCAGCGGTTCAAAAAGGCGGCTCACCACCACCTTCTCAAGGGGCAACTAGGGATGGGCAATAAATGCTGGGCCTTGCCAGCGACGCCCACATCCCATTTTTGAGAAATTCAGCTAAATAAGCACAGACTGCGGGTCAACCCTCGGACCTTTACTGGTCTGGATGGTTCTCATCGGATAAACTCACCGAGGAATCCCTGGAATAATTCTGTATGGAATTAACCCACTGACTCTAACATCTCCCAATTTTACTCGATTCATCACGACAGAAATTGTAAACCAGCTTGTGCGTCACGGCGACACTCCACTGTGAACCGTGTTGCGACATCAGCAGGGAGAATTCTGTCATAACTCACCGCTCGCATCAGAGCCTAGGAACAGGAAGAGGCCATTCAGCCCCTCGAGCCTGTTCGCCATTCAATGAGATCATGGCTGATCTGTGACCTAACTCCATCTACCCGCCTTTGCCCCATATCCCTTAATAGCCTTTGGTTAACAAAAAGCTATCAATCTCAGATTTTAAATTAACAACTGATCTAGCATCAATTGCCGTTTGTGGAAGAGAGTTCCAAACTTCTACCACCCTTTGTGTGTAGAAATGTTTCCTAACTTCACTCCTGAAAGGTCTGGCTCTAATTTTTAGACTATGCCCCCTAGTCCTGGAATCCCCAACCAGCGGAAATAGTTTCTCTCTATCTACCCTATCAGTTCCCCTTAATATCTTGAAAACATCGATCAGATCACCCCTTAACCTTCTAAATTATTACTAGATTGATTCCTGGTATGAGAGATTGGATAGAATGGTCCTATTTTCTGTGGAGTTTCGAAAAATGGGAGGTGATTTCATTGAAACCTATAAGATTCTGAGGGGGATTGACAGGGTAGATGCTGAGAGGTTGTTTCCCCCTGGCTGGAGAGTCTAGAACCAGGGGTACAGTCTCAGGATAAGGGGTCGGCCATTCAGGACTGAGATGAGGAATTTCTTCACTCAGAGGGTTAATCGTTCCCCTTAATATCTTGAAAACTTCGATCAGGTCACCAGTTAACCTTCTAAATTCCAGGGGAATACACCCTAGTTTGTGTCATCTCTCCTCGTAATTTAACCCTTGAAGTCCGGGTATCATTCTGGTAAACCTACGCTGCACTCCCTCCAAGGCCAATATATCCTTCCTAAGGTGTGGGGCCCAGAACTGCTCCCAGTGCTCCAGGTGTGGTCTAACCAGGGCTTTGTACAGCTGCAGTATCGCTTTTACCTCAAAGGAAACTGTCGCTTTTTGATGTAAGCTATGTGCTGACCTGACTTATGACCTTTAGGGGGAAAAATTCAGTTGGTTGCGCCTCCCGTTAGCGCCTTAAGAGGGTGCTAATGGGGCGCAAAGCAACTAGCGCCTGGACGCGGTGATGTTTGCGCCACTCGCGAAATTAACTCGACATTTTGCAGCGGCGCTAAACACTACCGCCACGATCTCCTGCGCCGGCAGATCGTGACGTCAGTCGAGTGCGCAACGCCCCGGAGCGGATATTGAGTGGCGCCCCCTGCCTTACCGCCTGCCGCTAGCAACGACAGGTTGAGGGGAGCGTTTTGCAGTCAGGAAGGGACTGGGGGAGCGCTATTTAAAGGCGACCGCTTCCTGCCTTTTTTTGTTGGTTACATTTTTGCACCACGCATTCTGAGAGAGAGAGAGAGAGACTTCTGGAGAGATTCAACGCTGTGTGAAGGAGTTTTGGGTACTGAGCAGCACTTTGCAGGTTCATTTTGATTTGCCCTTCCTTGCATCTATTTGGAAGAGACTATGGGGGCTGCACTCTGAGCTCTTTCCCTGGGTCTCTCCATTGCTCTTTCCAGCAGATTTGATGTAAAAGTCTCTCCAGGCCGAGATTCAAGGCTGCAATGAGCAGGATGTGGATGGAAAGCAAGATCAACCCTCCCCTTTAAGAACTGGCCGGGGCCATTGTGTGTGTGTTCCATTGCTGACTGACATCACATGAGCTTCGCCAGCGCTCTGAGGTAGCGCCTCGCTCCTCGGCCTTTGCGCCTTAAGACAGGTGTGTAACGCCTGATTTAGCGCTCCAATCACCTCCAGGGGCGAGAAAAGTCAAGTTTGCAGTCGGAGGCAATAATTAGCGCCAGGCGCTAATCTTTGTGCCCGGCCGATAATTGCGCCCCAAATGGGGCGATACTGAATTTTTCCCCCTTAGTGTTTCAGCCGGTAGGTGCAATGAAACTAATGGAGGAGAGTCGCTCAGGTCACTGTGTGCGTGGTGACAATGTCAATGAGCTTAAAACAAACATGTTTCTGATTCCACCATATATATATTGACCAGAGCAATTCAGCTGCTTACATTATTTTGGCGCCCTTAGTATTAGTGCCCAAGGCACTTCACAACAGCAACAGCAACAACCTTGTATTGATATAGCGCCTTTAACGTAGTAAAACGTCCCAGGCGCTTCACAGGAGCGATTATCAGACAGAATTTGACACCGAGCCACATAAGGAGATATTAGGACAGGTGACCAAAAGCTTGGTCAAAGAGGTCGGTTTTAAGGAGCGTCTTAAAGGAGGAGAGAGAGGCGGAGAGGTTTAGGGAGGGAATTCCAGAGCTTAGGGCCCCAGGCAGCTGAAGGCACGGCCGCCAATGGTGGAGCGAATAAAATCGGGGGATGCTCAAAAGGCCAGAATTGGAGGAGCGCAGAGATCTCGGGGGGTTGTGGGGCTGGAGGAGGTGAGAGAGATAGGGAGAGGGGCGAGGCCATGGAGGGATTTGAAAACGAGGATGAGAATTTTGAAATTGAGGCGTTGCCGGACCGGGAGCCAATGTAGGTCAGCGAGCACAGGGGGTGATGGGTGAACGGGACTCGGTGCGAGTTAGGACATGGGGCAGCCGAGTTTTGGATGAACTGGGTGGAAGATGCTTCCTATGTTCTTAGGTTTCTATCTCAGCTCAGCCCAAGTCTGGCCTCGCCTGAAATCCAAACGCAGGTCCGTCAGAAGTCTCGGGATAGCAGTCAGGAGCAGGGATCCTGGCTGATTCTCCCCATCCGAACCCAGGGCACTGAGGTTAATTGTAGTGTCCCTGGAGAGGTCAATCAGGATCAACACCGACTAGGAATCAATTTCACGACAGGTTATGGAACTGACGTGGGAGAGGATGGGGAAACGAGATGAGCAAAGGCGCATTTCAGCGTCATTTTCAGGCGAAACGACAGATGTTTAGATTGATTCTTAAAGACTGAGCATCCACAGCCCTCTGGGGTAGAGTATATCCAAGGCTGAGATCGAGAGATTTTTGGTCTCTCGGGGAATCAAGGGATATGGGGATCGGGCGGGGAATTGGAGATGAGATCGAAGATCAGCCATGATCTTATTGAATGGTGGAGCAGGCTCGAGGGGCCGAATGGCCGACTCCTGCCCCTATTTCTTATGTTCTGATGTTCAGCATAAGGGTTGACGTAAGAAAACTACTAGGCATTTGGTCTAAGCGTTAAACAAAGCTTTAATCAACTGTTTTTCAACATGGAGGTCTAGTTGTGTCCTTCACTAGTTCCTGTTAAAGAATGTCCTGAGCAAGCTGGGCCCATGCCCGAGTATTTATACTCTCCCTGGACAGCGCCACCAGCAGGCCGCCCAGTATTACTTCATAAGTCATTTCCACATGAATGACAAGATTCAGGTCAAGGGTCACAAGAATGATTCCCAGCCACGCAGAGAGGTTTAAAGAGTTGTGTCTATTTACTTTAGAGCAGGGTAGATTCAGAGATCTATAAAATGATGAAAGGGCTGGTTTGGGCACCGACTGATCGATCAGTTGAGTGTGACACATTGGGGAGGACTAGGGTGTCACGCCTTTAAACTACGCAAGGGTGGGAATAGGCTGGATGTTGGGCGGTTCTTCTCTACACAGGGAGTAGTGAGCCTCTGGAATGCCTTGACGGGTTGTGCGGTGTGTGCTGACTCTCTGTATTGCCTTCGAGAAGGGAGCGGGACCGGATCCTGACTGGGGTAGGGATCGCATTATATAAAGAGTAAGTGATTTAACAGTTACATTTTTGGACACTGGGATATGGGGATTGACATGATCTGTCATTCATGACTTATGAAATAATACTGAGTGGCCTGCAGGTGGCGCTGTCCAGGGAGAGTATAAATACTCGGGCACGGGCCCAGCTTGCGCAGGACATTCTTAACCGGAACTAGTGAAGGACACAACTAGACCTGAATGTTGTAAAACAGTTGATTAAAGCTTTGCTTAACGCTTAGACCAAGTACCTAGCAGTTTTCTTATCTCAGGGATAGTGCGGGAAGGTGGCTTTGAGGTAGAAGATCAGCCATGAGGTGTTCAAAATCATGAGGGGTCTGGACAGAGTAGATAGAGAGAAACTGTTCCCATTGGCGGAAGGGTCGAGAATCAGAGGACACAGATTGAAGGTGATTGGCAGAAGAACCAAAGGCGACATGAGGAAAAACTTTATTACGCAGCGAGTGGTTAGGATCTGGAATGCGAAGCCTGAGAGGGTGGTGGAGGCAGACTCAATCGTGGCTTTCAAAAGGGAATTGGATAAGTACCTGAAGGAAAAAAAATTGCAGGGCTACGGGGAAAGGGCGGGGGGAGTGGGACTAGCTGAGAGCCGGCACGGGCTCGACGGGCCGAATGGCCTCCTGCTGTGCTGTAACCAGTCTATGATCTTATTGAATGGCGGAGAAGGCTCGAGTTGCCGTACGGCTCCTATTTCTTATGCTCGCATGTTCTTATTCCGACTTACGTGGCTTGCTGTCGTTCACCTTTGACCTGCCCACCTTTGCCAGATGCCGATCGCAGCAGATACCCTCCCGAACCTGGCAATGAAACCAGTCACGCTACTGACGACCGTCACTTGAATTCAACCAAAATTGGGGTGGTCGCGGTGATAATCTGGGGAAGCGCAACCTTCCGTCCTGTGAAGAGGAACGCCGGACTGGGCTTGAGGTCTGAGTGGGTGCAGAGGAGATTCACCAGGATGTTACCTGGGCTGGAGCGCTTCAGCTATGAGGAGAGACTGGACAGGCTGGGGTTGTTTTCCTTAGAGCAGAGAAGGCTGAGGGGGGGAACCTGATTGAGGTGTGCAAAATTATGAGGGGCATAGATAGGGTAGATAGAAAGGAACCTTTCCCCTTAGTAGAGGGGTCAATAACCAGGGGGCATAGTTTCAAGGTAAGGGGCAGGAGGTTTAGAGGGGATTTGAGGAAAAACTTTTTCACCCAGAGGGTGGTTGGAATCTGGAACTCACTGCCTGAAAGGGTGGTAGAGGCAGGAACCCTCACAACATTCAAGGAGCATTTAGATGAGCACTTGAAACACCATAGCATACAAGGCTACGGACCAAGTGCTGGAAAATGGGATTAGAATAGACGGGGCTTGATGGCCGGCACGGACACGATGGGCCGAAGGGCCTCTTTCTCTATGACTCTATAACTCTATGACTCTCTGCCGGAACATAAATGCTCAATCAAACGATTTGTGCTTTGCAGGAGATGTTCCGAGTCTGCCGCCCGGATCCAGGTCCCCCCCCCCCCCCGCTAGTCGAAAGAAGAAAGTGGTGAGCGGGCTGAAAAGGTGACGCCACTTGGATGTCATTACCTGACGGAGGTTGCGTGTCACCCTCACGTCGTGCCAGTTGTTGTCGTTGAACTTGCCGTTGACCGGTTCCACCAGCGCCTCGAAGGCGCCCGAGCCCAGGTTGATGACCAGCGAGACGGCGCCGTTTTTCAGGGCCAGGTTGACGTAGTCGGCGGACTTCCCGGTGTGGAGGATCAGCCCGTTGCGCTGGAGGGTCCGAAAGGAGAGCGTGATTTCGTCGCTGCTGCTCTGGATGGGGTTGTGGGAGAGGTCGTAGCAGAAGAACTCCATGCCTTTGAACGTGGCCACGGATTCCTCTTTCACTGCGGAGGAGGAAAGTGTGACAATTAGAGACAACTCGCATTTACGCAGCCCCTTTAACGTCTCAAGGCGCTTCACGGGAGTGTTATCAGACAAAAGCTGACACCGAGCCACAGAAGGAGATATAACAAAAAGCTACACAGTATTAATAACAATCTCACTGTTGGCATGCCAGTTAGCTCCTGGCAACAGACCAGGAACGAGGGTCAAATTTTGAATCATTTCTCCTGGTTCAGCCTCGGGGAGCAGTACTCTCTCAGACTGGCCTACGCACCAGAGTACCTCCGGCCACCTTGACTGGGTTCGGTAGCCTCCTGTCACCCCCACCTCAGTAGGATGGATTTAGATGCAGTGAGGAGGAATCCAAGAGTTTGTCCTGGTCAAGCACAGCCCCCGACATAATCGGCAACAAAAACAACAACAAATTGCATTTATATAGCGCCTTTAACGTAGTAAAACGTCCCAAGGCGCTTCACAGGAGCGATTATCAGACAAAATTTGACCCCGAGCCACATAAGGAGATATTAGGGACAGGTGACCAAAAGCTTGGCCAAAGAGGGAGGTTTTGAGGAGCATCTTAAAGGAGGAGAGAGAGGCGGAGAGGTTTAGGGAGGGAATTCCAGAGCTATGGGGCCTTGGCATCTCTGACAGTGCAGCACTCCCTCGGTACTGCCCTGGATTGTTGGTCCTAGATTTCTCGGGAGTAGGAACGTGAGCCCGCAACCTCTGACTCAGAGGCGAGAGTGCTACCCACTGAGCCACGGCTGACACTCACCAGCCGGGATCGCACAGAAAGGATGACCAGTGGACCAGACACGAGGGATCTACAAAGACTAGAGACGAGAGATCTACAAAGACTAGACACTAAGAGATCTACAAAGGCTAGACACGAGAGATCTACAAAGACTAGACACGAAGATCTACAAAGACTAGACACGAGAGAACTACAAAGACTAGACACGAGAGATCTACAAAGACTAGACACGAAGAGATCTACAAAGACTAGACACGAAATCTACAAAGACTAGACACGAAGAGATCTACAAAGACTAGACATGAGAGATCTACAAAGACTAGACACGAAGAGATCTGCAAAGACTAGACACGAGAGATCTGCAAGGACTAGACACAAGAGATCTACAAAGACTAGACACGAGAGAACTACAAAGACTAGACACGAGAGACCTACAAAGACTAGACATGAGAGACCTACAAAGACTAGACACGAAGATCTACAAAGACTAGACACGAGGGATCTACAAAGACTAGACACGAAGATCTACAAAGACTAGACACGAGAGATCTACAAAGACTAGACACGAGAGATCTACAAAGACTAGACACGAGAGATCTACAAAGACTAGACACGAAGATCATCAAAGACTAGACACGAGAGATCTACAAAGACTAGACACGAAGATCATCAAAGACCATGGACCCTCACCCGAGGGCAATTCAGTGCCTTTGGGAGAGGCGGGAAGAAAAATGGAGGAAACAATTGCGAGCAGAGAACACCGCTGTTGGGAAAGGCTGGACAAACTACCAGATTGCAAGATATGGGCTTTGCAATCACTTAGGGGGGAATTTTCCCAGCCCTGGGGAGGCGGGTTTGGAGGCGGGACTGCTGGGAAAATGGCAGAAACTGGGAGCGGGTACCGACCCCGCTCCCAACCCGCCTCCGTGCCATCTTCCCGGGAGGCGGGTCCCCGACTCGCGCAGGGACCCGTCTCCTCGAGGCGGGAAGGGAATTAGAGCCAATTAATTGCCTGTTAACAGGTAATTAACAGGCAGTTTTGAGGCTTATCCCCATTTTGCCCCTGCAAGTGCGGGCTCCCCGACGGCTGCGAACCTCACCAGGGTCAGCGAGGCGAGCAGTGGGTCTACGGGGGTGAGAGGGATCGAAAAGTCCGCTGTGAAGGTGAGTGATGGTTGCAAGTGTGGACAGGTAAGTATGTGAGGTGAGTGTAAAGTGTTGGAAAAAGTTTCCTTACCTTTGCTTCTTCCTGCAGGCTTCAACCTTTGGGGATCTCAACGGCAGAGATGACAGAATGGCTGCTGCATTCTCAGATGCAGCAGCCATCTGCTTTCTGCTGAGGAGAGAGGGCTTGGTGAGCTTGTGTGCAAGGGCTCACCTTAGAACAGAGATTGTCAGTATTTCTCAAAGCTGTCAAATGCTGACAATTCATCTGTCAAAACTTTTTGACAGATGAAACGTCATACGCTGACATCCTCTGTCACCGGCTTTCCCTTAATTGGCCGGCTAAGCCCGCAGGGTGGGCTTAACAAGGTCAATCAAGGGGAAATAGTGTGGGTTGGCCAGGCGTCGTTGGGGGGCGGGACTGAAACCCGCCAACCAGCAGTCCCGCCCCCAACGCGACCCCATTGACAAAAGTCCAGCCCTTACTGTCAGAATGCTCAGCAATATGCGAGATCGTACAGTACAAGATGTGCCATTTCTATTCAGCATGCTCTCGCCTGAATTTCACCGGGGTAGGCGAGATATTTCGACAGTCATTCGGACTCAGCCATAGACAGAAGGACAAGCAGAGTCTGACACACAGGGTTGGTGGGTTCTCCCGGGCTTTGCTAAAATTGGCAGCAGCCTGATTATGCAGTGCGTTAGGCTGTACTTAAATTGCACTCACTTTCCAACTGTGTCCAATGGCGCTGGGTGTAAGTGAGACGGGGGAGCTTGGGGACGAGCTGATAGACCGTTTCCACCAGCACTCTCCAGATGCAGAGGAGGAACAGCATTGTTGATCCTGTTACACGCTGCGTATAACTCATGCCTCACCATAACCCTCCAGCACATCCCTCACTGTAACATTCTCTCTCCCTACTACACCGCTCACTGTAACCCACACTCTAATATGTCGCTCGCTATAGCGCTCTCCATAACACACCCCTCACCATAACATTCTCTTGATAACACAGCATTCACTGTAGCACTGACTCAAAGAACAATATAGTGCCTTTCACCACCTCAGGACGTCCCAAAGCGCTTTACAGCCCAGGAATCACTATTTGAAGTGTAGTCACTGCTGTAATCTAGGAAACGCAGCAGCCAATTTGCGCACAGCAAGCTCCCACAAACAGCAATGTGATAATGACCAAATCATCTGTTTTTAGTGATGTTGGTTGAGGGATAAATATTGGCCCCCAGACACCGGGGTAAACTCCCCCTGCTCTTCTTCCAATAGTGGCCATGGGATCTTTTCCGTCCACCTGAGAAGGCAGACGGGGCCTCGGTTTAACGTCTCATCCGAAAGACGGCACCTCCGACAGTGCGGCGCTCTCTCAGTACTGCCCCTCCGACAGTGCGGCGCTCCGTCAGTACCGACCCTCCGACAGTGCAGCGCTCCCTCAGTACTGACCCTCCGACAGTGCGGAGCTCCATCAATACTGCCCCTCCGACAGTGCGGCGCTCCCTCAGTACTGCTCCTCCGACAGTGCAGCGCTCCCTCAGTACAGCCCCACCGACAGTGCGGCGCTCCCTCAGTACTGCCCCTCCGACAGTGCGGCGCTCCCTCAGTACTGCACCTCCGACGGTGCGGCACTCCCTCAGCACTGCCCCTCCGACAGTGCATCGCTCCCTCAGCACCGCCCCTCTGACAGTGCGGAGCTCCCTCAGTACTGCCCCTCCGACAGTGCGGCGCTCCCTCAGTACAGCCCCACCGACAGTGCGGCGCTCCCTCAGTACTGCCTCTCCGACAGTGCGGAACTCCCTCAGTACTGCCTCTCCCACAGTGCGGCGCTCCCTCAGTACCACCCCTCCGACAGTGCGGCGCTCCCTCAGTACTGCCCCTCCGACAGTGCGGCGCTCCCTCAGTACTGCCCCTCTGACAGTGCGACGCTCCCTCAGTACTGCACTGGGAGTGTCAGCCTGGATTATGGGGCTCAAATCTCTGGAGTGGGGCTGGAACCCACGACCTGCTGACTCAGAGGCGAGGATGGTGCCAAGTGCGCCACGGACATGCACACGACGGTGCGAATCTCTTCCCACAAGACCGTCGATAACCAACACCCCCCCGCTCCCGCCAGGACGCGCCCGCTCTGTGCCACTCTTTGCGGCACACAGCCCCTCAGTGACAGCAACAAGCTGGTTACATTGCTCCTGAAGGCAGCGTGACAGATCGCTCACAGCATGTTGAAGGTATCACCCAGCCAATGGACCATCTCTCGGGAGGGCGACAGACAGTTCCTTTGTGCGGCTAGGGAACACCCAGCACTTACTGTCATGCCATACTTGACAGCAGTGTGTCATCTCGTGAATCGCACCACAATGCTCCAATTAATTCCACAGCGCCGGGAAGGGCTTAATAACCGTTAAATGATGATTCCCGCCATGCATTAGAATTTCTTTGATAATCAGAGATCTTCTTATGAAAGATGGCAGATTAAGACTATATTTAGAATTCCTAGGGAGCTGCAATTAAGACTGATTAAATGTTCAGCATTCATCACCTGGGTCAAAGCAGAATCTCGATTTCTCAGTGCAGATCTTGCATCCGCAGTCAATGGTGGCACCCATGTGTTGAGTGCTAGGGGCCTCACAGGTACTGGGGCTGAAGAGGTGTCAACAATGAGCCCCATTCAGTGGCAATTGATTGTTATCGTCTGTCAAGGAGCGGAGGATACTCCGTAGCCTTGGAGAGCCTTTGGAGTCCTTTGCTCTGCTTTGCTCCTTCTGATACGTTACTCTCTCCTAGCCTTCCATCAACCTTTGTCTTCTCTCCTTTTCTGCGGTTTTTACCATGGCTCAGTGAGTGTCTCTCTCTCTCTCTCGCCTCTGAGCCAGAAGGTCGCGGGTTCGAGTCCCACTCCAGAGACTTGAGTTCATAATCTAGGCCGACACTCCCGGTGCCAGTACTGAGGGAGCGCCGCACTGTCGGAGGGGCGGTACTGAGGGAGCGCCGCACTGTCGGAGGGGCGGTACTGAGGGAGCGCCGCACTGTCGGAGGGGCAGTACTGAGGGAGCGCCGCACTGTCGGAGGGGCGGTACTGAGGGAACGCCGCACTGTCGGAGGGGCGGTACTGAGGGAGCGCCGCACTGTCGGAGGGGCAGTACTGAGGGAGCGCCGCACTGTCGGAGGGGCGGTACTGAGGGAGCGCCGCACTGTCGGAGGGGCGGTACTGAGGGAGCGCCGCACTGTCGGAGGGGCGGTACTGAGGGAGCGCCGCACTGTCGGAGGGGCGGTACTGAGGGAGCGCCGCACTGTCGGAGGGGCGGTACTGAGGGAGCGCCGCACTGTCGGAGGGGCGGTACTGAGGGAGCGCCGCACTGTCGGAGGGGCGGTACTGAGGGAGCGCCGCACTGTCGGAGGGGCGGTACTGAGGGAGCGCCGCACTGTCGGAGGGGCAGTACTGAGGGAGCGCCGCACTGTCGGAGGGGCGGTACTGAGGGAGCGCCGCACTGTCGGAGGGGCGGTACTGAAGGAGCGCCGCACTGTCGGAGGGGCAGTACTGAGGGAGCGCCGCACTGTCGGAGGGGCGGTACTGAGGGAGCGCCGCACTGTCGGAGGGGCGGTACTGAAGGAGCGCCGCACTGTCGGAGGGGCAGTACTGAGGGAGCGCCGCACTGTCGGAGGGGCAGTACTAAGGGAGCACCGCACTGTCGGGGGGCAGTACTGAGGGAGCGCTGCACTGTTGGAGGGGCAGTACTGAGGGAGCGCCGCACTGTCGGAGGGGCAGTACTGAGGGAGCGCCGCACTGTCGGAGGGGCAGTACTGAGGGAGCGCCGCACTGTCGGAGGGGCAGTACTGAGGGAGCGCCACACTGTCGGAGCGGCAGTCTTTCAGATGAGACGTTAAACCGAGGCCCCGTCTGTCCTCTCAGGTGGATGTAAAAGGTCCCACGGCCACTATTGGAAGAAGAGCAGGGGGAGTTCTCCCCGGTGTACTGGGGCCAATATTTATCCCTCAACCAACATCACTAAAACAGATGATCTGGTCATTATCACATTGCTGTTTGTGGGAGCTTGCTGTGCGCAAATTGGCTGCCTGCGTTTCCCACATTACAACAGTGACCACACTCCAAAAAGTACTTCATTGGCTGTAAAGCGCTTTGGGATGTCCGGAGGGGGTGAAAGGCGCTGGAGAAATGGGAGTCTCTTTTTTTTCCGAAACTGACACCCTCTGTCCCATCAAAGCACGAGGTAGGCTCGAAAATTATATTCTCCCATATCAGATGACGCGCGGCTCGCACGGAGGTTTTAATTTTCTTCACGGTGTTTGCAGGAGCGTTGCCGCTCTCTCCCTCGTGTGTCCATCGCAGCGTGGGCTACTCTGAAACAACCTGCCTCTGGAAATATGAAACAGCTGGGACTTTTGCTCCCAAACCAATTAACTTTTATCGCCCGGCATGTATTCTAACTACTGTGAAGTTAATACCTCGATTAAAGTGTATGAAAAATTGTCGAAAATCAATTGAACACTTCTCGGAGAGTGCGCTGTCACATGCAAGATCGTCGAGCTGGCAGAATGGCCCCGAATATGATCCCCTTCGATATCGAATACACCCCGCCGTCATTCGACAGCTCTGCTTGTTATCCACGCCCGAGGTTCTGTGTCGTTTCTGCGCATCAGCGTGAAGTCAGAGCAGCGGCAAAGGAAATTGAGCGGGGTGCGTTTCATCGGTTTCCAAAACTGGAGTCCGCAAGGGCTTCCAGGGAGCGGTTGCGGTCAACGGGCTTCTGTGAAAGTCCGGGTGAGGATGACACGCCACGACGTCAAGACATTCAACCGTGCCTGTTATTGAGGAGCGATGGGGGTCAGGGGGAAACCCTCCAGTGGCTGCAGTGGTACCTGACACAATAACGTGCATTTATATAGCGCCTTTAACCTAGTAAAACGTCCCAAGGCGCTTCACAGGAGCGATTATCAAACAAAATTCGACACCGAGCCTCATAAGGAGATATTAGGGACAGGTGACCAAAAGCTTGGTCAAAGAGGTAGGTTTTAAGGAGCGTCTTAAAGGAGGAGAGAGAGGCGCAGAGGTTTAGGGAGGGAATTCCAGAGCTCAGGGCCCCAGGCAGCTGAAGGCACGGCCGCCAATGGTGGAGTGATTAAAATCGGGGGATGCTCAAGAGGCCAGAATTGGAGGAGCGCAGAGATCTCGGGGGGTTGCGGGGCTGGAGGAGGTTACACAGATAGGGAGGGGGGCGAGGGCCGCGGAGGGATTTGAAGACGAGGATGAGAATTTTAAAATCGAGGCGTTGCTGGACCGGAAGCCAATGGAGGTCAGCGCACACAGTGAGGGGGGATGGGTGAACGGGACAACACGGGAAGCTGGTTTTTGGATGTCAATCATCGCAGCCGAAGGACATTGTCATGGGTGGTGGGCACATGGTGAAGTTGTTTGGCGGCTTATCACCTGATGGGTCAGTGGCGCAGTGCCAAGAGCAGTGGATGAGAACAGATAAAGACAGACGAGAGCGGAGAGTGTAACGCTAGTCGTGGGCCAGTTAACACTGGGTACAAATCACACCACGATGCACTACAGATATCACAGGATGTCGTACCGTGAAAATAATTGACTTCATCCATTGTCGATGCAACTCAATCCCACTGCCAGTTATTATTGCCCACTGTCAACATCCATCATTACTTCCAGCCAGCCTTATAGTCTATGCACCTCACCATTACCCAGCCATTCATGTTCATATGACCCACTGCCCCATTATAGAAAGACTTGCGTTTATATAGCACGTTTCACAACCTCAGGACGTCCCAAAGCCATTTAGTACTTTTTGAAGTGTGGTCACTGTTGTAATGTAGGAAACGCAGCAGCCAGTTTGCGCACAGCAAGCTCCCACAAACAGCAATGTGATAATGACCAGATCATCTGCTTTAATGATGTTGGTTGAGGGATAAACATTGGCCCCAGGACATCGGGGAGAACTCCCCCTGCTCTTCTTTGAAATAGTGCCATGGGATCTTTTACATCCACCTGAGAGAACAGACAGGGCCTCGGTTTAACATCTCATCCGTAAGACGGCACCTCTAGTGCAGCACTCCCTCAGTACTGCCCCTCCGACAGTGCGGCGCTCCCTCAGTACTGTCCCTTCGACAGTGCGGCGCTCCCTCAGTACTGTCCCTTCGACAGTGCAGCGCTCCCTCAGTACTGTCCCTTCGACAGTGCAGCGCTCCCTCAGTACTGCCCCTCCGACAGTGCGGCGCTCCCTCAGTACTGCCCCTCCGACAGTGCGGAGCTCCCTCAGTACTGCCCCTCCGACAGTGCGGCGCTCCCTCAGTACTGCCCCTCCGACAGTGCAGCGCTCCATCAGTACTGCCCCACCGACAGTGCGGCGCTCCATCAGTACTGCCCCACCGACAGTGCGGCGCTCCCTCAGTACTGCCCCTCCGACAGTGCGGCGCTCCCTCAGTACTGCCCCTCCGACAGTGTGGCGCTCCCTCAGTACTGCTCCTCCGACAGTGCGGCGCTCCCTCAGTACCGCCCCTCTGACAGTGCGGCGCTCCCTCAGTACCGCCCCTCCGATAGTGCGGCGCTCCCTCAGTACCGCCCCTCCGACGCTCCCTCAGTACTGCCCCTCCGACATTGCGGCGCTCGCTCAGTACTGCCCCTCCGACAGTGCGGCGCTCCCTCAGTACTGCCCCTCCGACAGTGCAGCACTCCTTCAACAATGCCCTGGAGTGAGAGCCTAGATTTCTGTGCTCAAGTCTCTGGAGTGGGACTCGAACCCACAACCTTCTGACTCAGAGACAAGGGTGCTACCCACTGAGCCACGGCTGACACTTAATCCTGATCTATGCAAACTCATTGCCAGCCATCCATTATCTTCGAGGTGGCTCATGACCAGCCATCCATCGTCCTCTCGATCTGGCGCTGGTTAATCCAGTCAAGGAGGCAGGTCTCGATCAGCTTCGACAGAAACTCCGATCGAGATGCGGAGCCTTTGTCTCGCTTTTGTCTCCGAGCTAATTCGGTGACATTCTCTTTGCAAGCAATGCATTTCCTTGTTGTAAGAGTCTTATCGATTGAGCTTTACCCCAGACTTTTATCAACATGAATGGGAGCTTTAATAGCTGCCGCGGTAATGTGAGATGGCTTTCATCTCTCTTTATGCAGCCGCCGCAGTGTAGGAAACCACTTTAGTGCAGCGTAGTTTCAGCTAGGTGAGATGCTCTGGGTTTACCCTTGAGACTGCAACATCCTTATTTTTGCACTTCCTCTCCTCCAGTCCCTCTTTCCTAAGGAAGGATAGACTTGCCTTAGAGGGGTTGCAACAAAGGTCCTCGAGCCTGCTCCGCCATTCCATAAGATCATTGCTGATCTTCGACCTCATCTCCACTTTCCCAGATCACCATATCCCTTGATTCCCCGAGAGTCCTAAAATCTATCGATCTCATCCTTGAATATACTCAACGACTGAGCATCCACAGCCTCTGGGGTAGAGAATTCCAAAGATTCATCACCCTCTGAGTGAAGAAATTCCTCCTCATCTCAGTCCGAAATGGCCAACCCCTTATCCTGAGACTGTGACCCCTGGTTCTAGACTCCCCAGCCAGGGGGAAACAGCCTCCCAGCATCTACCCTGTCAATCCCCCTCAGAATCTAAATGAGATCACCTCTCATTCTTCTAAACTCCAGAGAGTATCGGCCCATTCTGCTCAATCTCTCATCATAGGACAGCCCTCTCATCCCAGGAATCAATCGAGTGAACCTTCGTTGCACCGCCTCCAAGGCAAGTATGTCCTTCCTTAGATAAGGAGACCAAAACTGTGCACAGTGCTCCAGGTGTGGTCTCACCAAGGCCCTGTACAATTATAGCAAGACTTCCTTACTCTTATACTCCAACCCCCTTGCAAAAAAGGCCAACATGCCATTTCCGGAACCACACAGTGTCAGTTGTGGCTCAGTGGGTAGCACTCTCGCCTCTGAGTTCTAGAAGGTTGTGGGTTCATAGTCCCACTTCAGAGACTTGAGCACAAAAATCTAGGGCTGACACTCCAGTGCAGTACTGAGGGAGCGCCGCACTGTCGGAGGGGCAGTACTGAGGGAGTGCCGCACTGTCGGAGGGGCAGTACTGAGGGTGCGCCGCACTGTCGGAGTGGCAGTACTGAGGGAGCACCATACTGTCGGAGTGGCAGTACTGAGGGAGCGCCGCACTGTCGGAGGGGCGGTACTGAGAGAGCGCCGCACTGTCGGAGGGGCAGTACTAAGGGAGCGCTGCACTGTCGGAGGGGCAGTACTGAGGGAGCGCCGCACTGTCGGAGTGGCAGTACTGAGGGAGCGCCGCACTGTCGGAGGGGCGGTACTGAGGGAGCGCCGCACTGTCGGAGGGGCAGTACTGAGGGAGCACCGCACTGTGGGAGGGGCGGGACTGAGGGAGCGCCGCACTGTCGGAGGGGCGGTACTGAGGGAGCGCCGCACTGTCGGAGGGGCAGTACTGAAGGAGCGCCGCACTGTCGGAGGGGCAGTACTGAGGGAGCGCCGGACTGTCAGAGGGGCAGTACTGAGGGAGCGCCGCACTGTCGGAGGGGCGGTACTAAGGGAGCGCCGCACTGTCGGAGGGGCAGTACTGAGGGAGCGCCGCACTGTCGGAGGGGCAGTACTGACGGAGTGCCGCACTGTCGGAGGGGCAGTACTGAGGGAGCGCCGCACTGTCGGAGGGGCAGTACTGAGGGAGCGCCGCACTGTCGGAGGGGCGGTACTGAGGCAGCGCCGCACTGTCGGAGGGGCAGTACTGAGGGAGCGCCGCACTGTCGGAGGGGCAGTACTGAGGGAGCGCCGCACTGTCAGAGGGGCGGTACTGAGGGAGCGCCGCACTGTCGGAGGGGCGGTACTGAGGGAGCGCCGCACTGTCGGAGGGGCAGTACTGAGGGAGCGCCGCACTGTCGGAGGGGCAGTACTGAGGGAGCGCCGCACTGTCAGAGGGGCGCTACTGAGGGAGCGCCGCACTGTCGGAGGTGCGGTACTGAGGGAGCGCCGCACTGTCAGAGGTGCCATCTTTCGGATGAGACATTAAACCGAGGTCCCGTCTGCCCTCTCAGGTGGACGTAAAAGATCCCACGGCCACTATTTGGAAGAAGAGCAGGGGGAGTTCTCCCCGGTGTCCTGGGGCCAATATTTATCCCTCAACCAACATCACTACAACAGATGATCCGGTCATTATCACATTGCTGTTTGTGGGAGCTTGCTGTGCGCAAATTGGCTGCTGCGTTTCCCACATTACAACAGTGACGACACTTCAAAAAGTACTTCATTGGCTGTAAAGCGCTTTGGGACGTGCGGTGGTCGTGAAAGGCGCTGGAGAAATGCGAGTCTTTCTTTACAAATAAGGAAGGTCGTAGGTACGACGCTGTACGAAAGTCAGCCACCAGGAAAGACGGAGGTCCTGCCGGGATTAACGACAGGATCTGGCTGGAATTTCTGTACCGAGTTTCCTGCCTGGCTGGGAGGAGAGGAGGGCTGGCGTGTGGGGAAAGCCTGATGTTCAAGGCCGCAGCCGGGGATCGGAGTGATCGCGGGGGGGAGAGCGATATCGAGGACAGGGTGGAGATCGCGGGAATTTGAACACAAGGATGAGAAATTTGAAATCGAGGCGTTGCCGGACCGGGAGCCAATGTAGGTCAGCGAGCATAGGGGGCGATGGGCGAACGGGACTCGGTGCGAGTTAGGTCACGGGGGGGCAGAGGTTTGGATGACCTCAAGTTTACGGAGGGTAGAATGTGGGAGGCCGGCCAGGAGAGCGTTGGAATAGTCCAGTCTGGAGGTAACAAAGGCACGGATGAGGGTTTCAGCAGCGGATGAGCTGAGGCAGGGGCGGAGACGGGCGATGTTACGGAGGTGGAAATCGGGGGGTCTGGGTGGGGGTCGGAAGCTGATCTGGGGGTCAAATATCCTGATAACAGTCATTCTCTTGGGCGCGGTACCGGAGACTGCGGCGTCCATTGGCGCCCTCGGGAGACGAGCGTGGGCGAAAACCGCACGAGCGAAGACACAAATCGTGGTGGGGGGGGGGGGGGGGCGAGCGGGCGAGCGGAGGGAGGGCGGCAAACGTCGGAATTAAAAGACCTCAAAAGGCGGAGGTCGGAGCCGGAGAGCGAGCGCATTTGAGAAACAGATTGACCATAAGCTGCTGACTTGAACTCTGACCTCCCCCTCCCCCCCCCCCCCCCCCCCCAGCGATACGACACTCAATGTTAATTTACCACCCAGGTCCCGCAACGCCAGCGCTTTAATGAGGTGAGGCCGATGTGAAGTGGCTTTAATTGCCTGCTGCCATGGCAACGGCTGCAGGGAGCGCGGGATGACATTCCTCGTTACTGGCTGCGGCTGAAGCTTCAAAAAATCAGATCCAATTAGCTGGGATTTTAATTACACGGTGACAATGGGCCCTCAGCAGCATCACCCTCAGTGTGATGGTTCTGTTTACTTGGCCTGGATCGTTGCCGGTTCCTGATCCCCAGCATCTCCTCTCGTCTGACAGATCCTCTCCTTGAGCGTGGGGGGGCTGCCTTATTGTGTGGGCGCTGTGCTTAAAACCCAGGGCAAGTCGATAAGACAGTCACTCGGTTTTATCAATAGAATATAAAAACACAGAAGAGATAGGAGCAGGAGTAGGCCATTCGGCCCTTCGAGCCTGCTCCGCCATTCAATATGATCATGGCTGATCCTCTATCTCAATACCATATTCCCGCTCTCTCCCCATACCCCTTGATGCCTTTTGAATCTAGAAATCGATCTATCTCCTTCTTAAATATATTCAATGACTTGGCCTCCACAGCCTTCTGTGGTAGAGAATTCCACAGGTTCACCACCCTCTGAGTGAAGACATTTCTCCTCATCTCAGTCCTAAATGTCCTCCCCCCGTATCCTGAGACTGTGACCCCTCGTTCTAGACCCCCCCAGCCAGGGGAAACATCCTCCCTGCATCCAGTCTGTCTAGCCCTGTCAGAATTTTACACGTTTCAATGAGATCCCCCTCTCATTCTTCTAAACTCTAGTGAATACAGGCCTAGTCGACCCAATCTCTCCTCATACGACAGTCCTGCCATCCCAGGGATTATAACATAACATAAGTAGTAGGAGCAGGAGTCGGCCATACGACCCTTCGGGCCTGCTCCACCATTCAATAGGATCATGGCTGATCCGAACCTAGACTCACGTCCACTTCCCTGCCCGCTCCCCATAACCCTTAATTCCCTTATCAGCTAGGAAACTGTCTATCTCCGTTTTAAATTTATTTAATGTCGCAGCTTCCACAGCTCTCTGAGGTAGCAAATTCCATCGATTTACTACCCTCTGAGTGAAGAAGTTTCTCCTCATCTCAGTTTTGAAATGGCAGCCCCTTATTCTAAGATTATGCCCCCTAGTTCTAGTCTGACCCATCAGTGGAAACATCCTCCCCGCCTCCACCCGATCAAGCCCTCTCACAATCTTATATGTTTCGATAAGATCGCCTCTCATTCTGGTGAACCTTCGCTGCGCTCCCTGTAAAAGCAAAGAGATCACGCTCGCACTTTATAAACCACTGGCTAGGCCTCAGCTGGAGTCTAGTGGACTGCTACTCCGCATTGCTTGGACAGGTCTGGCGTCATTCTACGAAGGCTCCTCTTTCTCGTTTCAGCTTCATCCTGAGCTAGTTCATCCCCATTCGTGGAGTGGTGTCCTCGATTTTTTTTCCTTCTTAAAACAGGTCCAGGCACGATGGTCCGAACGGCCTCCTTCTGTGCTGACGATTAGGGGGCGGTTGGAAAAATCTTCATTCCACAGAGGGTGCTCAGAACAAGTCTGCCACAAACTCCCGAATCCGTAAATCCTTCTAAAAGGAAAGTAGATCCTGGCTTGCAAAAGAGGAAAATAAAAGCATCTACAAGATGCACTGCAGCAACTCGCCAAGGCTCCTTCGGCAGCACCTCCCCAAACCCGCGACCTCTTCCACCTTGAAGGACAAGGGCAGCAGGCGCATGGGAACACCACCACCTCCAAGTTCCCCTCCAAGTCACACACACCATCCTGACTTGGAGATATATCGGGCCGTTCCTTCATCGTCGCTGGGTCAAAATCCCGGAACTCCCTCCCTAACAGCACTGTGGGAGCACCTTCACCACACGGACTGCAGCGGTTCAAGAAGGCGGCTCACCACCACCTTCTCGAGGGGCGAGTAGGGATGGGCAATAAACGCTGGGCCTGGCCAGCGACGCCCACATCCCAGGAATGAATTTAAAAAAATATTGGGAAAATGACAGGAGAGTGGTGTTAAACTCGGAAGCTCAGGGACATGAATGCTTGCATTATTTCGTCGAGATCTTAAAAATGTTGACACCGTTGTAGCTATTAAACAAATTGTTAAGTAAACTGATTTGAGTGGGCAGCTTCACATTGTGGAGCAGAGTCTCCGCCTCCGCTAGCACGTTGCGCTCAAAATGGCGACAGTTTTACCGCTCATTTGCATAATCACCCGCGTAAAACCGCCCCCCCCCCACCAGCGCGATCGGGCAGCGTTTTTTACAACGTGCTTGTCCAATTCATTTCAAAAATATTCCTGGATATATTTAAGATGCGGTAGCCAGGTGGGGTTTGGTTCATGCAGCTGAGAACGGGTTTAATCCCGAAAAAAAAAAGCGTTTTTAATCAGAGAGTGTCGAGTCTGCCAACTGCGAGTAACCCGATTTTAAATCAACGAAAATGACTTCAATAAACTGCACAGGACCATTTGCTGGTGATACTGGGGCACAGTTGCTGATTTTTTAATATTTAGAAGCTTTTAAAAGGTGGCCCTTGCGCCCAAAACAACCGGCTTGATTTTAAAAGCCTCCTCGTAGGCCCGCGATCAGCGGGAAACATTGCCACGGTGATTCCTTCGATCTGGGAGGGGTGGGAGGGAGGGGCCCGGCCTTCCAGCGCGATTTTTTTTAAAAACCCGCGCGAGAGGTGACGGGAACTCGACCGGGGCGCGTGGACGGAAACCGCGCTCGAGATTCCGCGCGACACTTTGCGCCGGTCTGGCTGGTTTTGGGCGCATGGCCTGATGGGAAATCGTGGCCCCCCCCACCCTCCCCCGTCTGCGTTGTATCAGCGGAGGAAGCTGAAACCGGCAGTTGCTTTGGACGAGAGGGCCTGACATTGCGACCCAGATCGGATGAAGGGGTTGATATTTTTGGAGAAGGGTTTATTGTAGGCTGAGCTTATCTCCCTTTGACGTGACGAGCTCGCCCCATTCACGACGGCAGTTCAGGGTCTACTTCTTATTCTCTTCTGTTCTATCCTCCCCTCCTTTTTAGTGTCAGCCGTGGCTCAGTGGGCCGCACCCTCACCTCTGAGTCAGAAGGTCGTGGGTTCGAGCCCCACTCCAGAGACTTGAGCACATAAAGCTAGGCTGACACTCCCGGTGCAGTACTGAGAGAGCGCCGCACTGTCGGAGGGGCGGTACTGAGGGAGCGCCGCACTGTCGGAGGGGCAGTACTGAGAGAGCGCCGCACTGTCGGAGGGGCAGTACTAAGGGAGCGCCGCACTGTCAGAGGGGCAGTACTGAGGGAGCGCCGCACTGTCGGAGGGGCAGTACTGAGGGAGCGCCGCACTGTCGGAGGGGCAGTACTGAGGGAGCGCCGCACTGTCGGAGGGGCAGTACTGAGGGAGCGCCGCACTGTCAGAGGGGGCAGTACTGAGGGTGCGCCGCACTGTCGGAGGGGCAGTACTGAGGGAGCGCCGCACTGTCGGAGGGGCGGTACTGAGGGAGCGCCGCACTGTCGGAGGGGCAGTACTGAGGGAGCGCCGCACTGTCAGAGGGGGCAGTACTGAGGGTGCGCCGCACTGTCGGAGGGGCGGTACTGAGGGAGCGCCGCACTGTCAGAGGTGCAGTACTGAGGGAGTGCCGCGCTGTCGGAGGGGCAGTACTGAGGGAGCGCCGCACTGTCGGAGGGGCAGTGCTGAGGGAGTGCCGCACTGTCGGAGGTGCAGTACTGAGGGAGTGCCGCGCTGTCGGAGGGGCAGTACTGAGGGAGCGCCGCACTGTCAGAGGGGGCAGTACTGAGGGTGCGCCGCACTGTCGGAGGGGCAGTACTGAGGGAGCGCCGCACTGTCGGAGGGGCGGTACTGAGGGAGCGCCGCACTGTCAGAGGGTCAGTACTGAGAGAGCGCCGCACTGTCAGAGGGGCAGTACTGAGGGAGCGCCGCACTGTCAGAGGGGCAGTACTGAGGGTGCGCCGCACTGTCGGAGGGGCAGTACTGAGGGAGCGCCGCACTGTCGGAGGGGCGGTACTGAGGGAGCGCCGCACTGTCGGAGGGGCAGTACTGAGGGAGCACCGCACAGTCGGAGGGGCAGTGCTGAGGGAGTGCCGCACTGTCGGAGGTGCAGTACTGAGGGAGTGCCGCGCTGTCGGAGGGGCAGTACTGAGGGAGCGCCGCACTGTCAGAGGGGGCAGTACTGAGGGTGCGCCGCACTGTCGGAGGGGCAGTACTGAGGGAGCGCCGCACTGTCGGAGGGGCGGTACTGAGGGAGCGCCGCACTGTCGGAGGGGCAGTACTGAGGGAGCACCGCACAGTCGGAGGGGCAGTGCTGAGGGAGTGCCGCACTGTCGGAGGTGCAGTACTGAGGGAGTGCCGCGCTGTCGGAGGGGCAGTACTGAGGGAGCGCCGCGCTGTCGGAGGGGCAGTACTGAGGGAGCGCCGCACTGTCGGAGGGGCGGTACTGAGGTAGCGCCGCACTGTCGGAGGGGCGGTAATGAGGGAGCGCCGCACTGTCGGAGGGGCGGTACTGAGGGAGCGCCGCACTGTCGGAGGGGCTGTACTGAGGGAGTGCCGCGCTGTCGGAGGGGCAGTACTGAGGGAGCGACGCACTGTCGGAGGGGCAGTACTGAGGGAGCGCCGCACTGTCGGAGGGGCAGTACTGAGGGAGCGCTGCACTGTCGGAGGTGCAGTACTGAGGGAGCGCCGCACTGTCGGAGGGGCAGTACTGAGGGAGCGCCTGCACTGTCGCAGGTATCATCTTTCAGATGAGACGTTAAACCGAGGCCCCGTCTGCTCTCTCAGGAGGATGTAAAAGATCCCACGGCCACTATTGGAAGAAGAGCAGGGGGAGTTCTCCCCGGTGTCCTGGGGCCAATATTTATCCCTCAACCAACATCACAAAAACAGATTATCCGGCCATTATCACATTGCTGTTTGTGGGAGCTTGCTGTGCGCAAATTGGCTGCCGCGTTTCCCACATTACAACAGTGACCACACTTCAAAAAGTCCTTCATTGGCTGTGAAGCACTTTAAGACGTCCAGTGGTCGTGAAAGGCGCTGGAGAAATGCAAGTCTTTCTGTTCAATCATTTCTTCCCTGCCTCTGTACTTGCTTAAGATCTGTTACATCTCATAACGTTTACCAGTTCTGACGAAAGGTCACCGACCTGAAACGTTAACTCTATTTCTCTCTCCACAGATGCTGCCTGACCTGCTGAGTGTTCCCAGCATTTTCAGTTTATATTTCAGCTTTCCAACATTCCTGGTGTTCTGCCTTTGCAACTTTTAGATCTGTTACCCCCTGACCAAAACTGCGATTGTTTCCCACCACAAGGTTTTAACAAGGCTTTCACAGTTAACTAGTCCTTGATTCCTGGGATGGGGGGATTGTCCTGTGAGGAGAGATTGAGTAGACTAGGCCTATATTCTCTAGAGTTTAGAAGAATGAGAGGTGATCTCATTGAAACATACAAAATTCTGACAGGGCTTGACAGGGTAGATGCTGAGAGGATGTTTCCCCCTGGCTGGGGAGTCTAGAACCAGGGGTCACTGTCTCAGGATAAGGGGTCGGCCATTTAGGACTGAGATGAGGAGGAATTTCTTCACTCAGAGGGTGGTGAATCTTTGGAATTCTCTACCCCAGAGGGCTGTGGAGGCTCAGTCGTTGAATATATTCAAGGCTGAGATCGATAGATTTTTGGATGTTAAGGGAATCAAGGGATATGGGGATCGGGCGGGAAAGTGGAGTTGAGGTCGAAGGTCAGCCATGATCTTATTGAATGGCGGAGCAGGCTCGAGGGGCCGAATGGCCGACTCCTGCTCCTGTTTCTTATGTTATGAAGCATTTCTCTGTTTGGTTGTGACGCACAGAATGTACATATTTCAGGACACATGAGCAAAAATTAAGTAGTAATAATAGAAAAAAATATTTTTTCTGGTTATTCATAATTATCGCACCGAGCATAAAGAAACACTTTTACACAGAATTACCCAGTATTTACAGCACAGAAACAGGCCATTGGGCCCAACTGCTCCGTGCCGGTGTTTCTGCTCCACTCGAGCCTCATCCCACCCCTCTTCCTCTCACCCCATCAACATATCCTTCCATTCCTTTCTCCCTCATGTCTTGTCCAGCTTCCCCTTAAATGCATCTCTGTGATTCGCCTCAACCACTCCCTGTGGGAGCGAGTTCCACATTCTCCCCACTCTCTGGGTAAAGAAGTTTCTCCTGAATTCCCCATTGGATTTATCAGTGACGATCTTATATTGATGGCCCCTAGTTCTGGTCTCCCCCACAAGTGGAAACATCTTCTCTACGTCTACCCTGTCGAAACCCTTCATAATCTTAAAGACCTCGATCAGGTCAGCCCTCAGTCTTCTCTTTTTCGAGAGATTGTTGTTGAATCGTTCCTGACATTTATGTATCATTTTATTTATTTATAAGCGCCGAAAAACAGCAATAGTGATAATAAAGAAAAAGAAAGACTCCCATTTCTCCAGCGCCTTTCACCACCTCAGGACGTCCCAAAGCGTTTTACAGCCAATGAAGTACTTTTTGAAGTGTAGTCACTGTTGTAATGTTGGAAACGCGGCAGCCAATTTTTTGCACACAGCAAGATCCCACAAACAGCAATGTGATAATGACCAGATCATCTGTTTTAGTGATGTTGGTTGAGGGATAAATGTTGGCCCAGGACACCGGGGAGAACTCCCCCTGCTCTACTTCCAATAGTGGCCGTGGGATCTTTTACATCCACCTGAGAGGGCAGACGGGGCCTCGGTTTAACGTCTCATCCGAAAGACGATGTATACTCCTTAGTTCTGTCCCCAAACTAAAATAGATCCGATAGGGTGATTTGCAATCTCCTTAACTGCACGCACACATATTTCTACAGCAATAAGCAAAATCCTGCGCTCCACTCTGACCTCTTACACTGTTCCAATGAAGCTCAACGTAAGCTCGAGGAACAGCACCTCATCTTTCGATTAGGCCCTTTACAACCCTCTGGACTCAACATCGAGTTCAACAATTTCAGACTATAACCTCTGCCCCCATTTATTCACATGGCAGCTGTTGATCATTCTGCCGTTGCCATTTTCACCTCCTCTAGACCCATCTTGTGTTTCTCAACTTGTCCCATTACCATCTCCTTTAGCCTCGCACCATCATCCCTTTCGTCAGTCAATCTCTCCTGCCTTCCACCCTATCACAGACCTTCCCTTTTGTTCTTTCCTCCCCTCCCCACTTTCCCTGCCCCTACACTTGCTTAAAAACATAAGAACATAAGAATTGGGAGCAGGAGTCGGCCATTCGGCCCCTCGAGCCTGCTCCGCCATTCAATGAGATCATGGCTGATCTTGCACCTCATCTCCACTTTCCCGCTTGATCTCCATATGCTTAAAAACCTGTCACATCTCCAACTTTTTCCACCCTACAGCCCTCTGGACTCAACATCGAGTTCAACAATTTTAGATCAGAAACTCAGCCCCTATCACATTTATATTTTATTTTTTCATCCACCCTTTTGTTTGCCCCCCCCTTTTTTCCCCCCCCAGAAGCTGATAGCTGTCCTTCCTTCTTCCAGTGCATTTCACACTTCTTTTAGCCTCTACCTGTCACATTAACACCTCTTGCCTTGATTATCTCTTAATGTCTCTCAAGGTCCCCTAATCTCTCCTTTTGTTCTATCATCCCCTCCCCCTTTTGCCAGCTTTATCCTTGCTTTCAATCTATTTCATTTCCTGCTTTTTTCCAGTTCTGACGAAAGGTCTTCGACCCGAAACGCGAACTCTGTTTCTCTCTCCACGGACGCTGCCTGGCCTGCTGAGTTTGTCCAGCGTTTTCTGTTGTTATTTCCAACTTCTTTCCAGTTCTGACGAAGGGTCAGCGACCTGAAACGTTGACTCTGTTTCTCTCTCCACAGATGCTGCCCGACCTGCTGAGTGTACCCAGCGTTTTCTGTTATTGTTTCAGATTTACAGCATCCGCAGTATTTGGCTTCTGCCTGGTTGATTTTGAAGCCCCATTTTTCCCCCGAGTAAGCACTTTTCCTCTCTCGAAAATGACCTTGCAATCGACTTTTCCTTTTTTGCCGCTAATCTGATTTGATTGTCACTGCCTTTGCCAGATTGACCTTTAGATTCTTTGTCAGATTTAGCTAAGGGCGAGATAAAAAAAAACGCTTCTCTCTGCTCCAATCCGCCTCTGGCCACTGGGGGAATCACCATGGAGATGCAAAGCCAGAGCATCCCTTCCCACAAGCTAAACTTACATCAGTGCTTTCACAAAAAACACACACAGCGCACAGCCCCAAGACCTCGGAGCATGATCCACAGTCAACTGCGGAGCTGAGCTCTTGATAGTTAGTCGCCGTGACATTCATGGAAAAACTTCACTGGACCAGCCTCATAAATACCGTGGCAACAAGAGCAGGTCAGAAGCTGGGTATTCTGCGGCGAGTGTCTCACCTCCTGACTCCCCAAAGTCTTTCCACCATCTACAAGGCACCAGTCAGGAGTGTGATGGAATACTCTCCACTTGCCTGGGTGAGTGCAGCTCCAACAACACTCGAGAAGCTCGACACCATCCAGGACAAAGCAAGCCCGCTTGATCGGCACCCCGTCCACCACCTTAAACATTCACTCCCTCCACCACCGGCGCACCGTGGCTGCAGTGTGTACCGTCTACAAGATGCACTGCAGCAACTCGCCAAGGCTTCTTCAGCAGCACCACCCAAACCCGCGACCTCTACCACCTAGAAGGACAAGGGCAGCAGGCGCACGGGAACACCACCACCTCCAAGTTCCCCTCCAAGTCACACACCATCCTGACTTAGAAGTATATCGGGCCGTTCCTTCATCGTCGCTGGGTCAAAATCCTGGAACTCCCTCCCTAACAGCACTGTGGGAGCACCTTCACCATACGGACTGCAGCTGTTCAAGAAGGCGGCTCACCACCACCTTCTCGAGGGCAATTAGGGATGGGCAATAAATGCTGGGCCTTGCCAGCGACGCCCACATCCCATGAATGAATTTTTAAAAAAGATTGTTGCCTTGTAAGGGATTTGATGCCCAGCTGGCACTGGGAGACTGAGGAACTTAGGGAACAGGAGCAGGCCATTCGGCCCGTCGTGCCTGTGCCGGCTCTTTAAAAGAGCAGTCGTGCTCAGTCCCACATCCCCCGCTGTTTGTCCGTAACCCTGTGAGCTCCTCATCCTCAAGAACCCGTCCAACTCCCTCTGAAAATTATTGATGGGATCAGCTTCCACCACCTTCACAGGTCGAGCGTTCCCGATCCCCACAACTCTCCCAGTGAAAACATTTCTCCTCATCTCCCCTCCAGATCTTTTCCCAAAGTTTCTGAATCTGTGATCTCTGGTTATTGACCCACTCACCAGAGGGAATAGTTTTTCTCCGTCTACTCTATCAAAACCTCTCATCATCCTGTAAACCTCTATTGGGTCATCTCTTCACCTTCTCTGTTCCAAGGACCTAACTTTTCCAAACTCTCCTCATAGAGATCATCAGACCACACATCTCCGGTTGTGGACAATATGGGCACCACACTTCAGGAAAGAGTTCAAGGCCTTTGTAAAAAATCGTGGATTGGAAGAAATAATAGTCTGTTACGGGTTCCCTAGATCAGCAGTTTGCCCAAGTTGATGACACAGAAAGATTCCGGTCATGTCAGAAAAATAGCTGTACAGAGAGCTGAATTACGAGGTCAGAACACAAAAACAGGCCTCCGAGTGGGCCTAGCTCGGCCTGATAAGGGATGCAGCAAGGAGGTGCAGGGTAAACAAGTTGTCTACGAGAGGGCAACAAGACCTTTAGAACAGAGATAAGGAGATAAATGACCTCATGAGGCTGGGAGGGGGCTGTCATAGGTAGCCTCTCCTTTGTAATTGGACAATGCGATGGGTAGAAATGATTGACACAAGACCATCGAAATAAGGTATAAAAACGGACGATCGAGAGAGGAAAGCATGGCAGTTAGGGGCGAAGGCTTCCCCGAGGTGGCTGCGGCCTAACACCTTGGTCAAGTTTAGCCTCTGAGGTGGATCGATGCTGGCTGACGGCCTAACACCTCCAACAGCTCGAGGGACGACCCAACGGAAGAGACCGCTGCCGCAGACTGCAGGAATCCACCCAATCCTGGACCACCGTACTGCCTCACCGACCGTCCGTCCGGTCGTTTCCTTCCCTTCCAGGGCCGTCGATCGCTCTCATCTGTCACGGGCTGTATGTCGACTGTGTCTATCTCAATCGCATGTCGCAGTATCTGATTGTGCTTAAACTGTAGCTCTCCAATAAAAAGCCTAACAACTCCTAAGACCCACTGGGTAATCTGTGTGTGAACCTGTGATCCAAACTCTTACACCTTAGAAAGGGGACAGAGGAGGGTTTACCAGGATGTTACCAGTGATGGGGGACGTGAGGTATGGGAAGAGGCTGGAAAAGTTACGATTGGCCGCTTTCTGTGTTGCAACTTTCCACGATTCCAAGACGATGGAAGAAATATTAGTTACTTGATGGTTTCGCACAGCACTCCCAAGTTACACATTCTCCATTGATCGAGGGACCAGCAAAGCTTAATGACTACTGTAAAAATATACATCCGTGTTACTGCTCCTATTTGCTTGTTCTATTACGTTTAATAAATTTGCTTGACAGTTAAAGCCGAAGTCACAGTCTAGTGTCGTCAAAATGTTGCCTCAAGCAAAGAAGAGGAGGATTGTGTAAAAGAATCAGCAGCAAAACCGATTGGAGAGGATTCTCTGCCTGTTCCCTGGGCCCGATATGAATTCTAAGTAAGAAAGACATGCATTTCTCCAGCGCCTTACACGACCGCAGAACGTCCCAAAGCGCTTTACAGCCAATGAAGTACTTTTTGAAGTGTGGTCACTGTTGTAATGTAGGAAACGCAGCAGCCAATATGCGCACAGCAAGCTCCCACAAACAGCAATGTGATGATGACCAGATCATCTGATTTTAGTGATGTGGGTTGAGGGATAAATATTGGCCAACAGTGCGGCGCTCCCTCAGTACTGCCCCTCCGACAGTGCGGCGCTCCCTCAGTACTGCCCCTCCGACAGTGCTGCGCTCCCTCAGTACCGCCCCTCCGACAGTGCGACGCTCCCTCAGTACTGCCCCTCCGACAGTGCGGCGCTCCCTCAGTACTGCCCCTCCGACAGTGCGGCACTCGCTCAGTACTGGTCCCTCCGACAGTGCGGCGCTCCCTCAGTACTGCCCCTCCGACAGTGCGGCGCTCCCTCAGTACTGCCCCTCCGACAATGCGGCGCTCCCTTAGTACTGCCCCTCCGACAGTGTGGCGCTCCCTCAGTACAGCCCCTCCGACAGTGCGGCGCTCCCTCAGTATTGCCCCTCCGACAGTGAGGCGCTCCCTCAGCACTGCCCCTCCGACAGTGCTGCGCTCCCTCAGTACTGCCCCTCTGACAGTGCGGCACTCCCTCAGTACTGCCCCTCCGACAGTGCGGCGCTCCCTCAGTACTGCCCCTCCGACAGTGCAACGCTCCCTCAGTACCGCCCCACCGACAGTGCGGCGCTGCCTCAGTACTGCCCCTCCGACAGTGCGGCGCTCCCTCAGTACTGCCCCTCCGACAGTGCGGTGCTCCCTCAGTACTGCCCCTCCGACAGTGCGGCGCTCCCTCAGTACTGCCCCTCCGACAGTGCGGCGCTCCCTCAGTACCGCCCCTCCGACAGTGCGGCGCTCCCTCAGTACTGCCTCTCCGACAGTGCGGCACTCCCTCAGTACCGCCCCTCCGACAGTGCGGCGCTCCCTCAGTACTGCCCCTCCGACAGTGCGGCGCTCCCTCAGTACTGCCCCGCCGACAGTGCGGCGCTCCCTCAGTACTGCCCCTCCGACAGTGCGGCGCTCCCTCAGTACCGCCCCTCCGACAGTGCAGCGCTCCCTCAGTACTGCCCCTCCGACAGTGCGGCGCTCCCTCAGTACCGCCCCTCCGACAGTGCGGCGCTCCCTCAGTACCGCCCCTCTGACAGTGCGGCGCTCCCTCAGTACCGCCCCTCCGACAGTGCGGCGCTCCCTCAGTACCGCCCCTCCGACAGTGCGGCGCTCCCTCAGTACTGCCCCTCCGACAGTGCGGCGCTCCCTCAGTACTGCCCCTCCGACAGTGCGGCGCTCCCTCAGTACTGCCCCTCCGACAGTGCGGCGCGCCCTCAGTACTGCCCCTCCGACAGTGCGGCGCGCCCTCAGTACTGCCCCTCCGACAGTGCGGCGCTCCCTCAGTACTGGACCGGGAGCATCAGCCAGGACTTTTGCGCTCAATTCTCTGGAGCGGGGCTCGAACCCAGGACCTTCTGGCTCAGAGGCGAGGATGCTGCTCATTGAGACACGGCCGACACGTAAGTGCCAGCTAGTGACCAACTCCAAGAAGGAAAGGCGCAACCACCTTCAACTGCACCAAGCCCCCGTCTATCGACATGCTGGGGGTCGCCACTGAATAGAAGCTGAACTGGACCAGCCACTGCCAACACTGTAACCACAAGAGAAGGGCAGAAGCGATGACCACATTCCTGCGTGTCAGGTGTGGCTGTTGACCTCAGTTTCGCCAGGGTCCCGTGGTGGCACACCCGGTCGAACGCCGCACTGAGCTTGAGGGGTGTTACTCTCGCATTTGGCCATGTTGCCCGTGTTTGCAACAAGACTGAGGTGGATGAGCAGGATCAGCAATTTCATTACTCGCTTTGTAGATAAATTTAAAAAACACCGGAGGGTTTAATTTCTTCTGGTGCTGCCCAGTTTAATAATGCATTCATAAAAAATTCCCTGGTATGATATTTTACAATCATTTTAAAATAAATAACATTCAGCCTTGGGCTGATAAGTGGCAGGTAACATTCGCGCCACACAAGTGCCAGGCAATGACTATCTCCAACAAGTGAGAGTCTAACCACCGCCCCTTGACATTCAACAGCATTACCATCGCCGAATCCCCCACCATCAACATCCTGGGGGTCACCATTGACCAGAAACTTAACTGGACCAGCCACATAAATACTGTGGCAACAGGAGCAGGTCAGAGGCTGGGTATTCTGCGGCGAGTGTCTCACCTCCTGACTCCCCAAAGCCTTTCCATCATCTACAAGGCACAAGTCAGGAGTGTGATGGAATACTCTCCACTTGCCTGGATGAGTGCAGCTCCAACAACACTCAAGAAGCTCGACACCATCCAGGACAAAGCAGTCCACTTGACTGGCACCCCATCCACCACCTTAAACATTCACTCCCTCCACCACCGGCGCACCGTGGCTGCAGTGTGGACCCTCTACAAGATGCACTGCAGCAACTCGCCAAGGCTCCTTCGGCAGCACCTCCCAAACCCGCAACCTCTTCCACCAAGAAGGACAAGGGCAGCAGGCGCATGGGAACACCACCACCTCCAAGTTCCCCTCCAAGTCACACACACCATCCTGACTTGCGAATATATCGGCCGTTCCTTCATCGTCGCTGGGTCAAAATCCTGGAACTCCCTCCCTAACAGCACTGTGGGAGCACCTTCACCACATGGACTGCAGCGGTTCAAGAAGGCGGCTCACCACCACCTTCTCAAGGGCAATTAGGGATGGGCAATAAATGCTGGCCTTGCCAGCGACGCCCAGATCCCATAAACGAATAACAAAAATAGTGGGAACAGCCTTTCCCCCTCTAGCCTATCCAAACCCGTCATAATCTTGCACACCTCTATCAAATCACATCGCAACCTCCTTTATCCCGACCAAAGGGCTGAGGTGTTATCTCGCTGCTCTCTCGTGCTTATATTGACATTATATTACGTGCTTATAGTGTCAGTTGTGGTTCAGTGGGTCGCACCCTCGCCTCTGAGTCAGAAGATCGTGGGTTCGAGTCCCACTCCAGACACTTGAGCACAAAAATCTAGGCTGACACTCCCAGTGCAGTACTGAGAAAGCGCTGCACTGTGGGAGGGGCAGTACTGAGAAAGCACCGCACTGTGGGAGGGGCAGTACTGAGAAAGCGCCGCACTGTGGGAGGGGCAGTACTGAGAGAGCGCCGCACTGTCGGAGGGGCGGTACTGAGGGAGCGCCGCACTGTGGGAGGGGCAGTACTGAGGGAGCGCCGCACTGTCGGAGGGGCAGTACTGAGGGAGCGCCGCACTGTCGGAGGGGCAGTACTGAGGGAGCGCCGCACTGTCGGAGGGGCTGTACTGAGGGAGCGCCACACTGTCGGAGGGGCGGTACTGAGGGAGTGTTGCACTGTCAGAGGCGCCGTCTTTCGGATGAGACGTTAAACCGAGGCCCCATCTGCGTCAGGTGGACGTAAAAGATCCCATGGCCACTATTGGAAGAAGAGCAGGGGAGTTCTCCCCGGTGTCCTGGGGCCAATATTTACCCCTCAACCAACATCACTAAAAACAGATGATCTGGTCATTATCACATTACTGTTTGTGGGAGCTTGCTGTGCGCAAATTGGCTGCCGCGTTTCCCACATTACAACAGCGACCACACTTCAAAAAGTGCTTCATTGGCTGTAAAGCGCTTTGGGACGTCCTGAGGTGGTGAAAGGCGCTGGGGAAACGCAGCCAGATCGTGGAGGTAGTATTCAGCGCCGTCGGAGGTGCTAACGAGAGGCGCTAGCCAACCGACTATTATCCCTCTTTGACTCATCCATCTCAAAAGCGGCATTTAAAATATTTGAGGAGAGCGAGTAGAAGAAGGCATTTATGTTACATTGTGCATATATTTACATCCCAATTAGCGGGGATTTAATTATTGCGAATTACTGTGAAGAAAAGAGGCCCTAAAAATTAACGTTAATCATCAGCACCTGTGTCACTCTGCAAGCTCTGGCATATATTAAATGATCTTAAATTAACTCCAGCAGCATCGCTGACAACCTCCTCACCTGAATCGCAAACACACTCACTCCGGATCACCACAAGTTCATCCCCATTCGCAAGATCAAGTGAAGCGTGCTCTCCTTCGCCCTCCAGCTTTTTTCTCCCCTCAACCGCTACGTTCCGCGCGGCATCTCGTCAGTGCAAAAGTTCCAACCCTGTGCGGAGATGGTCGATTTCCACCCTGGTGCTGTGGCCCACCCTCCCCGTTGCTGTAACAATCGCAGAATCATAGGAGTTTACGGCACAGAAGGAGGCCATTCGGCCCATCGTGTCCGCGCCGGCCGACAAAGAGCTCTCCGACCTAATCCCACTTTCCAGCTCTTGGTCCCTAGCCCTGTAGGTTACAAGCGCGTATCCAAGTACTTTTTAAATGTGATGAGGGTCTCTGCCTCTACCACCCTTTCAGGCAGTGAGTTCCAGACCCTCACCACCCTCTGGGTGAAAAAAGTTCCCTCAACTCCCCTCTAATCCTTCCACCAATTACTTTAAATCTGTGCCCCCTGGTTATTGACCTCTCTGCTTAGGGAAATAGGTCCTGCCTATCCACGCTATCTAGGCCCCTCATAATTTTAGACACCTCAATTAAATCTCCCCTCGGCCTCCTCTGTTCCAAAGAACACAACCCCAGCCTATCCAATCTTTCCTCATAGCTGAAATTCCCCAGTCCTGGCAACATCCTCGTATATCTCCTCTGCACCCTCTCCAGTGCAATCACATCCTTCCTGTAATGTGGTGACCAGAACTGTACGCAGTACTCTAGCTGTGGCCTAACTAGTGTTTTATACAGTTCAAGCATAACCCCCCTGCTCTTATATTCCTATGACAAGGCTAATAAAGGCAAGTATCCGTGTGCCTTCTTAACCACCTTATCTACCTGTCCTGCTACCTTCAGGGATCTGTGGACCTGCACTCCAAGGTCCCTCTGATCCTCTACACTGCTCAGTATCCTACCATTTATTGTGTATTCTCTTGCCAATGTTCGAGCGGGCATCAAGTGAAGTCTTGTGATAAGTGGCAGCTTGGCGCAGTTGGTAGCACTCTTGTCTCTGAGTCAGAAGGTTGGCCACTCCAGGACTCAAGCACGTAATCTGGGCGCACAACTTAAGGGCAGTATTGAGGGAACGTTGCCTTTTGCTTTGGCTTTGAACAAAGACTGTTTGCTCTTCCACTGGCTCAGGTGGGTGTTAAAGATCCCACGGTACTGTGCGAGGAAGAGTAGGGAGGTCTCCTGGGCTCCTGGTCGGCATTCCTCCCTCTAACGACTTCGCCAAAAACAGATTAGCTCTCTACTTATCTCATTGCTATTTATGGAATCTTGCTGAACACAAAATGGCTGCCAGGCTCGCTTATGTAACGAGAGTCATTATAAAGTTATAAAGTAATTACAGCACAGAAACATTCAGCCCAACTGGTCCGTGCCGGTGTTTCTGCTCCACACGAGCCTCCTCCCACCCCTCTTCATCTCACCCCATCAGCATATCCTTCTATTCCTTTCTCCCTCATGTGTTTATCCAGCTTCCCCTAAAATGCATCTCTGCTATTCGCCTCAACCACTCCCTGTGGTAGCGAGTTCCACATTCTCACCACTCTCTGGGTAAAGAAGTTTCTCCTGAATTCCCGATTGGATTTGTTAGTGACTATCTTATATTGATGGCCCCTAGTTCTGGTCTCCCCCACAAGTGGAAACATCTTCTCTACGTCTACCCTATCGAACCCTTTCATAATCATAAAGACCTCGATCAGGTCACCCCTCAGCCTTCTCTTTTCTAGAGAAAAGAGTCCCAGCCTGTTCAATCTTTTCTGATGGGTAGAACCTCTCAGTTCTGGTATCATTCTCGTAAATATGGGGACCAGAACTGTGCACAGTGCTCCAAGTGTGGTCCAACCGAGGTATATGGAGACCAGGACTGTGCACAGTGCTCCAAGTGTGGTCCAACCGAGGTATATGGAGACCAGGACTGTGCACAGTGCTCCAAGTGTGGTCCAACCGAGGTATATGGAGACCAGAACTGTGCACAGTGCTCCAAGTGTGGTCCAACCGAGGTATATGGAGACCAGGACTGTGCACAGTGCTCCAAGTGTGCTCTAACCGAGGTATATGGAGACCAGGACTGTGCACAGTGCTCCAAGTGTGGTCCAACCGAGGTATATGGAGACCAGAACTGTGCACAGTGCTCCAAGTGTGGTCCAACCGAGGTATATGGAGACCAGAACTGTGCACAGTGCTCCAAGTGTGGTCCAACCGAGGTATATGGAGACCAGAACTGTGCACAGTGCTCCAAGTGTGGTCCAACCAAGGTATATGGAGACCAGGACTGTGCACAGTGCTCCAAGTGTGGTCCAACCGAGGTATATGGAGACCAGAACTGTGCACAGTGCTCCAAGTGTGGTCCAACCGAGGTATATGGAGACCAGAACTGTGCACAGTGCTCCAAGTGTGGTCTAACCAAGGTATATGGAGAGCAGAACTGTGCACAGTGCTCCAAGTGTGGTCCAACCAAGGTTCGATACAAGTTTAACATAACATCTCTGCTTTTCAATTGTATCCCTCTAGAATTGAACCCCAGTGCTTTGTTGGCTTTTTTAATGGCCTTATTAACCTTTGTCGTTACTTTGAGTGATTTGTGTATCTGTACCCCAGGTCCCTCTGCTCCTCTACCCCAATTAGACACTTATTTTCCAAGCAGTAGGTGGCCTCCTTATCCCTCCTACCCAAATGTGCCAGCTCACACTTGTCTATATTGAAGTTCATTTGGTAATTACAGCATTTTATGTTTTTATTTCATGATTACACGCCCAGTCTGTGGTCTAACCAATTACTTGTGAGTAAAACATTGTGGCTGTTTCTGAGAGCATATGTTGTTGAAAAAAAATGCAAGTCTTTCCGTCATGTACTTTAGCCCCACCATTTAATCTACTGAAAGCGAGTTTTTTTTTCCAAGTACTGCCTGATTCTCAAAAATGAGAAGTCGCACAACACCAGGTTATAGTCCAACAGATTTATTTAAAATTACAAGCTTTCGGAGCTGTCGCCCCTTCCTCAGGTAGAGTAGCTGTGAGAGAATCTCCCAGAATTCACAATATAAACACAGAAAAAATGTATTCAAATCTTTCCCTACATCAAAGACACACTAAGAGCACAGCCAAGACAATGAGATGTGTCCCAGGGGGTCCAACGTGTCAAAACACCTGCTGGCTGCATATCCTCGGCAGTGAGGACACACGTGAGGACACTACCCACCAGGTACATGGTACATACTCATGTGATTCGGCCAACGTTGTCTACCTGATACGTTGCAGTAAAGGATGCCCCAGAGCATGTTACATCGGCGAGACCATGCAGACACTGAGCCAACGTATGAATGGACACCACGCAACAATCGGCAGGCAGGAGGGTTGCCTCCCAGTCGGGGAACATTTCAGTAGTCAGGGGCATTCAGCCTCGGATCTGCGGGTAAGCGTTCTCCAAGGCGGCCTTCGGGATACACGACAGCACAAAATCATAGAGCAGAAACTGATAGCCAAGTTCCGCACTCATGAGGATGGCCTCAATCGCGATAGCGGGTTCATGTCACAATACAGAACGTGACTTGACATCATGGCCGATCTTTCCAGCTTTTTTTAAAAAAACTAACACAAGAACCAAACTCAACTGCAGAGGATATGCAGCCAGCAGGTGTTTTGACACGTTGGACCCCCTGCAACACATCTCATTGTCTTGGCTGTGCTCTTAGTGTGTCTTTGATGTAGGGAAAGATTTGAATACATTTTTGCTGTGTTTATATTGTGAATTCTGGGAGATTCTCTCACAGCTACTCTACCTGAGGAAGAAGCGACAGCTCCGAAAGCTTGTAATTTTAAATAAATCTGTTGGACTATAACCTGGTGTTGTGCGACTTCTCATTTTTGTCCACCCCAGTCCAACGCCGGCATCTCCACATCATGATTCTCAAAAGGTCAATCTCAAAGTAGTCATCCTCTCTCACATCTCCACTATACAATCAGACGCCTCTGACCTCCTGATAGGTCGAACCTGGCAGTTCTGGTATCATTCTTGTAAATATGGAGACCAGAGCTGTGCGCAGTGCTCCAAGTGTGGTCTAACCGAGGTATATGGAGACCAGAACTGTGCACAGTGCTCCAAGTGTGGTCTAACCAAGGTATATGGAGACCAGAACTGTGCACAATGCTCCAAGCGTGGTCTAACCAAGGTATACAGAGACCAGAACTGTGCACAGTGCTCCAAGTGTGGTCTAACCAAGGTATATGGAGACCAGAACTGTGCACAGGGCTCCAAGTGTGGTCTAACCAAGGTATATGGAGACCAGAACTGTGCACAGTGCTCCAAGTGTGGTCTAACCAAGGTATATGGAGACCAGAACTGTGCACAGTGCGCCAAGTGTGGTCTAACCAAGGTATATGGAGACCAGGACTGTGCACAGTGCTCCAAGTGTGGTCTAACCGAGGTATATGGAGACCAGAACTGTGCACAGTGCTCCAAGTGGGGTCTAACCAAGGTATATGGAGACCAGGACTGTGCACAGTGCTCCAAGTGTGGTCTAACCAAGGTATATGGAGACCAGAACTGTGCACAGTGCTCCAAGTGTGGTCTAACCAAGGTATATGGAGACCAGAACTGTGCACAGTGCGCCAAGTGTGGTCTAACCAAGGTATATGGAGACCAGGACTGTGCACAGTGCTCCAAGTGTGGTCTAACCAAGGTATGTGGAGACAAGAAATGTGCACAGTGCTCCAAGTGTGGTCTAACCAAGGTTCCATACAAGTTTAACACAATGTCTCTGCTTTTCAATTCTATCCATCTAGAATTGAACCCCAGGGCTTTGCTTGCTTATTTTATGGCCTTCCTCCCAGGTAGCATTCCTCCCAAGACCCAGCAGGACAGGAGCTATTGCGGGTTGAATTTGCACAGGAGAGTCCAGATCTAGGTGGGGTCACAGTCTCAGGATAAGGGCTCGGCCATTTAGGACTGAGATGAGGAGGAATTTCTTCACTCAGAGGGTGGTGAATCTGTGGAATTCTCTGCCCCAGGGGGCTGTGGAGGCTCAGTCGTTGAGTATATTCAAGACAGAGATCGATAGGTTTTTGGACTCTAGGGGAATCGAGGGATATGGGGATCGGGCGGGAAAGAGGAGATGAGGGAGAAGATCAGCCGTGATCTTATTGAACGGCGGAGCAGGCTCGAGGGGCTGATTTAACACAGATTGGGATTAAACCTGGCACTCAGGCTGAGCAGCTGAGTCTTTCGGCCCCACGCTCAAACGTTATTCTGATCTTTAGTGTGTCTAGACAACAGGCCTTGGCCCTTCGCCTAAGTTTGTCAACCGATTAAAGCACGCCTGCCGTACCCACAGGAGACAGAGAGTATGGATAATGGGCAGGTACTCTAATTGGCAGGATGAGACTGGTGGCGTCCCGCAGGGATCTGTGTCGGGGCCTCAGCTAGTCACCATATTTACTAATGACTTAGATGACGGGAACAGAGAGCCACATATCCAAGTCTGCCGATGACACAAAGACAGGCGGCATTGTAGGCAGTGTAGGTGGAAGCGTAAAATTACACAGAGATATTAATAGATTAAGTGAATGGGCAAGCTTGTGGCAAATGGATTTCAATATAGGCTAATGTGAAATCATCCACTTCGGACCTAAAAAAGTTAGAACAGAGTACTTTCTAAATAGCCTACTTCTGTTCCTGTGTCCCTGTGTTCCTATGTCTTATGTCCCTGCGTGTCCCTGTGGTTGAAGAGGCTGGTAGGAGATGCACCACAGTCTAGCAGGGTTCACTGGATAGGAACAGGAGGAGGCCATTCAGCCCCTTCGAGCCTGTGGCTGATCAGCATCTTAACTCCATGAGGGTTCCATAACCTTACCGAACACAAGATCTATAATCTCAGTTTTGAAATATTCAACCAGGAGCACAGACCCTGGTCAATTATTCCTCGACCCAAGCCAAGATCAACTAACTAATTTGCCCAAAAACTTAAACTGGACCAGCCACAAAGCCTTTCCACCATCTACAAGGCACAAGTCAGGAGTGTGATGGAATACTCTCCACTTGCCTGGGTGAGCGCAGCTCCAACAACACTCAAGAAGCTCGACATCATCCAGGACAAAGCAGCCCGCTTGATCGGCACCCCATCCACCACCTTAAACATTCACTCCCTCCACCACCGGCGCACCGTGGCTGCAGTGTGTACCATCTACAAGATGCACTGCAGCAACTCGCCAAGGCTTCTCCGGCAGCACCTCCCAAACCTGCGACCTCTTCCACCTAGAAGGACAAGGGCAGCAGGTGCATGGGAACACCACCACCTCCAAGTTCCCCTCCAAGTCACACACCACCCTGAGTTGGAAATATATCGGCCGTTCCTTCATCGTCGCTGGGTCAAAATCCTGGAACTCCCTCCCTAACAGCATTGTGGGAGCACCTTCACCACACGGACTGCAGCGGTTCAAGAAGGCGGCTCACCACCACCTTCTCAAGGGGCAACTAGGGATGGGCAATAAATGCTGGCTTTGTCAGCGACGCCCACATCCCATAAACGAATAAAAAAAAAGTTGCTAAGGTGTGTACATGGAGATACTAATACCAGCACTAAATAACAAGCGTCACCTGAAAGGTATCTGACCACAAGGCCAGCTGTTTATGGAGCCTAACTCACACTGTAATCGAACCACCGTGTTGGGGCAATGACAACAATGATTATGTTTGAAAGGACCCTTTCTTCTTTGAACCTGCCGCACTGGAGAGAGGGCGATTGAAGGCAGGGAATGAAAGGTGGCTCACTTTCAATAAAGTGACACATTGACATCTGCTATGAACAGTGCAGTGCGTCCTGTAGCCCTGCAATATCAAGATCCATTCAATGTCTTTCACACACTTTACATTGTCCTGCTTCCTCCCCCTCTGATTGGAGGATTGACTCACGGGCGGGAGTATGACTCCCGTTTTCTGATACCTCATGGGAAAATCAACACCATCAGTGTCTGCCCCATATCTGGCGATGTGTTGAGCTGCAATAGTGGCTGCTGGGACAATGCTGCTATCTTCATAACACACCACAGATATAAACCACTCCTCTGTGTAACAAATGCCTTTCTGTAATATATCAAGTCCCACTCCAGAGACTTGAGGACAAAAATCAGGGCCGACACTCCCCAGTGCAGTGCTGAGGAAGCGCCGCACTGTCGGAGGGGCAGTACTGAGGGAGCGCCGCACTGTCGGAGGGGCAGTACTGAGGGAGCGCCGCACTGTCGGAGGGGCGGTACTGAGGGAGCGCCGCACTGTCGGAGGGGCGGTACTGAGGGAGCGCCGCACTGTCGGAGGGGCAGTACTGAGGGAGCGCCGCACTGTCGGAGGGACAGTACTGAGGGAGCGCCGCACTGTCGGAGGGGCGGTACTGAGGGAGCGCCACACTGTCGGAGGGGCAGTACTGAGGGAGCGCCGCACTGTCGGAGGGGCAGTATTGAGGGAGCGCCGCACTGTCGGAGGGGCAGTACTGAGGGAGCGCCGCACTGTCGGAGGGGCAGTACTGAGGGAGCGCCGCACTGTCGGAGGGGCGGTACTGAGGGAGCGCCGCACTGTCGGAGGGGCAGTACTGAGGGAGCGCCGCACTGTCGGAGGGGCTGTATTGAGGGAGCGCCGCACTGTCGGAGGGGCGGTACTGAGGGAGCGCCGCACTGTCGGAGGGGCAGTACTGAGGGAGCGCCGCACTGTCGGAGGGGCAGTATTGAGGAAGCGCCGCACTGTTGGAGGGGCAGTACTGAGGGAGCACCGCACTGTCAGAGGGGCAGTACTGAGGGAGCGCCGCACTGTCGGAGGGGCGGTACTGAGGGAGCGCCACACTGTCGGAGGGGCAGTACTGAGGGAGCGCCGCACTGTCGGAGGGGCGGTACTGAGGGAGCGCCGCACTGTCGGAGGGGCAGTAATGAGGGGGCGCCGCACTGTCGGAGGTGCCGTCTTTCAGATGAGACTTTAACCCGAGGCCCCGTCTGCTCTCTCAGGTGGATGTAAAAGATCCCACGGCCACTATTGGAAGAAGAGCAGGGGGAGTTCTCCCCGGTGTCCTGGGGCCAATATTTATCCCTCAACCAACATCACTAAAAAACAGATGATCTGGGTCATTATCACATTGCTGTATGTGGGAGCTTGCTGTGCGCAAATTGGCTGCCGTGTTTCCCACATTACAACAGTGACCACACTTCAAAAAGTACTTCATTGGCTGTAAAGTGTCAGGGACATTGTGAAAGGCGCGATAGTCTTTGTCTTCAGTGCATTGAGCTGAAGAATCACTGCCCCATCTCCTCTTCAAACTCACCCCTTCCTAGGGCTTCAAATCTGGGGGACTCCTCCGTCGTTCGAGGCTGATCCCTTGCCAAAGTCTTGAACAGTTTCCTCGCAATCAAAGTCATCTCGAGCGGTGGCCGCCCGTGAAACGACTGATATTTAATTGCATTGACTCGAGTGGAGCATAAACCATGGACTGCTTGGGCCAAGTGGCCTGTTTCTGTGCCTTATATCCGATGTAATCTATTGGCCAAAATGAATGTCAATTGAAGCGAAGGAAGTTCCTCCAGAAGTGTTCCAATGGGCCAACAATTTGAAACCCTCTCTCTCTGGAACAGAGGAGGCTGAGGGGAGACCTTATTGAGGTGTATACAATTATGAGGGGCCGAGATAGAGTGGATAGGAAGGACCTGTTTCCCTTAGCAGAGAGGTCAATAACCAGGGGGCAGAGATTTAAAGTAATTGGTGGAAGGATTAGAGGGGATTTGAGGAGAACATTTTTCACCCAGAGGGTGGTGGGGGTCTGGAACTCACTGCCTGAAAGGGTGGGAGAGGCAGAAACCCTCATCACATTTAAAAAGTACTTGGATATGCACTTGTAACCTACAGGGCTACGGACCAAGAGCTGGAAAGTGGGATTAGGCTGGATAGCTCTTTGTCGGCCGGCGCGGACACGATGGGCCGAATGGCCTCCTTCTGTGCCGTAAATTTCTATGATTCTATGATTCTCTGTTGGGAGTCCTTCTTTGTAATCATATCCCTAGCTCTGATAATCCCTTTGTAGGACCTGCACTCTACACCTCTCTATGCCAATGCTTCCCACATGAACCACAACCTCTATTTTCTCACCTTCCCATCTCAAAATCACGAGGGGTCTGGACAGAGGAGACAGAGAGAGATTGTTCCCATTGACGGAAGGGTGGAGAACCAGAGGACACAGATTGAAGGCGATTGGCAGAAGATCCAAAGGCGACCTGAGGAAAAACTATTTTACGCAGCGAGTGGTTAGGATCTGGAATGCGCTGCCTGAAAGGGTGGTGGAGGCAGACTCAATCGTGGCTTCCAAAAGGGAATTGGATAAGTACCTGAAGGAAAAAAATTTGCAGGGCTACGGGAAAAGGGCGGGGGGAGTGGGACTAGCTGAAGTGCTCTTGCAGAGAGCCGGCACGGGCTCGATGGGCCGAATGGCCTCCTTCTGTGCTGTAACCATTCTATGATTCAATGATTCTACAAAGTGCCGAACCCTGGAAATTGGAACGCACCACACCCTTTGAGATGCCAGGCATTGCTGGCTTTAGATCCCGCTTACGATGGAGTCTCCTACAACTGCACTGTTACCCTTAATTATACATGTTAAGCACACAAGAATTAGGAGCGGGAGTCGGCCATACGGCCCCTCGAGCCTGCTCCGCCATTCAATAAGATCATGACTGATCTTCGACCTCATCTCCACCTTCCCGCCCGATCCCCATATCCCTTGATTCCCCGAGAGTCCAAAAATCTATCGATCTCAGCCTTGAATATACTCAACGACTGAGCCTCCACAGCCCTCTGGGGTAGAGAATTCCAAAGATTCACAACCCTCTGAGTGAAGAAATTCCTCCTCAACTCAGTCCTAAATGGCCGATCCCTTATCCTGAGACTGTGACCCCCTGGTTCTAGACTCTCCAGCCAGGGAGAAACAGCCTCTCAGCATCTACCCCGTCAAACCCCCTCGGAATCTTATATGTTTCAATGAGATCACCTCTCATTCTCTAAATGCCAGAGAGTATCGGCCCATTCTACACAATCTCTCCTCATAGGACAACCCTCTCATCCCAGGGATCTAATCCCCTTGACCAGTTGACCATTGCTGCCCTTTGCCATTGACCTGCTTGTGCTTATCATCACCTGCAGTTCCATCCTAGCCCACCTCCAGTGCTGAAACTATACTGGACATCTTTAGTTCCATTTACCGCGACAGCCTACTCTTTTCACTTGCCTTTGGGCCTGCCAATATGAGCTGATCGGAGACAGCCAGCATGGATTTGTAAAGGGGCAGGTCGTGTCTAACGAACCTGGTTGAATTTTTTGAGGAGGTAACTACTGTAGTAGATAAGGAAGTGTCTATGGATGTTACTTAGATGGACTTACAGAAAGTGACGTAAGAAAACTACTAGGCACTTGGTCTAAGCGTTAAACAAAGCTTTAATCAACTGTTTTACAACTTGGAGATCTAGTTGTGTCCTTCTCTAGTTCCTGTTAAAGAATGTCCTGCCAAGCTGGGCCCGTGCCCGAGTATTTAGACTCTCCCTGGACAGCGCCACCCACAGGCCACTCAGTATTATTTCATAAGTCTTTATGACAGATTCATGTCAGAAAGCATTTTTTTGTTTTTTATTAATTCACGGGATGTGGGCCTTGCTGGCAAGGCCCAGCATTTATTGCCCATCCCTAATTGCCCCTTGAGAAGGTGGTGGTGAGCCGCCACCTTGAACCGCTGCAGTCCCGTGTGGTGAAGGTACTCCCACAATGCTGTTAGGGAGGGAGTTCCAGGATTTTAACCCAGCGACGATGAAGGAACGGCCGATATATTTGCAAGTCAGGATGGTGTGTGTGACTTGGAGGGGAACTTGGAGGTGGCGGTGTTCCCATGCGCCTGCTGCCCTTGTCCTGCTAGGTGGAAGAGGTCACGGGTTTGGGAGGTGCTGCCGAAGAAGCCTTGGCGAGTCCCCCTCAGAATCGACAAGGTTCCGCATAAGAGACTGTTCACGAGAATGAGAGTGCGTGGAATTGGAGGCAACCTAGTGGCTTGGATAGGGGATTGGTTAGGAGGTAGGAGATAGAGTGTCGGTATGTACTCAAATTGGCAGGATGTGACTAGTGGTGTCCACCAGAGATCCATATTGGGGCCTCAGCTTTTCACTATATTTATAAATGATTCGGATGAAGGAATCGGGAGTCGTATATCTAAGTTTGCTGACGACGCTAAATTAGCTGGCACAGTAACTAGTGTAGATAGGATCAGAAAGCTACATTGGGACATTGATAGATTCAGTGAGTGGGAAACACTTCGGCAGATGGGGTTCAGTGTGGGGCAAGGGCGAGGTCCACCAGTTTGGACCTGCGATAGATTGATCAGGGTACTTTCTAAATAGCGAGAGAGTAGGGACTGTAGAGGAGCAGAGAGATTTAGAGCGCCAAGTACAGAAACCGCTAAAACCTCGTGGACCAGGTACAGAAAATAATGAAAAAGGCTCTTGGAATGTTGGCCTTTATCTCAACAGGGCTGAAACACAAAGGGGTGGAAGTTGTGTCCCAGTTGTACAGAGCTCTGGTCAAAACCCATCTAGAGTCACTGTGTTCAGTCCTGGGCTCCGCACCTCGGGAAGGATATACTGGCCTCGGAGAGGGTGCAGCGCAGATTCACCAGAACGATACCCGGGGGCTAAAAGGGTTAAATTACGAGGACAGGTTGCACAGACTGGGCTTCTTTTCTCTCGAGTTTAGAGGATTAAGGGATGATCTAATCGAGGCGTTTAAGATGATTAAAGATTCGATAGGGTAGATAGAGAGAAACTATTTCCTCTGGTGGGGGGAGTCCAGAACAAGGGGGCGTCACCTGAAAATTAGAGCCAGGCCGTTCAGGGGTGATGTCAGGAAGCACTTCTTCACACAAAGGCTGGTGGAAATCTGGGACTCTCCACCGCAAAAAGCTGTCGAGGCTGGGGGTTCAATTGAAAATTTCAAAACTGAGATCGATTGATTTTTGTTGGGTAAGGGGTATTAAGGGTTACGGAACCAAGGCTGGCTGATGGGGTTAAGATTCAGATAAGCCGCGATCTAATTGAATGGCGGAGCAGGCTCGAGGGGCCGAATTCTGCGCATAATACCTCAAGTATTTGATCTCAAAAACACTGGTAATTACAGAGATTGTCGCATCCCCACTGTGAAATGAACGAACTCTGACATAAGGAGGACCAGTATTATTCAATATCACTTGTAACCCTGGACGCGAGGCTGGGGTATTAGGAGCGAAGAGGCAACGGTCCTCTCGACTCTTACTCGCTGTTGGTGGGAGCTTGCTGTGCGCAAATTGGCTGCCCCATCTCCTACATTACAACAGTGACCACACTTCAAAAAAAGTACTTCATTGGCTGTAAAGCGCTTTGGGACGTCCCGAGGTCGTGAAAGGCGCTGTAGAAATGCAAATCTTTTTTTTCCTCTGCCGCAGACTCAATAAAACATCGTAGAATGCAGATGCTGCCTTTTCCCCCCACCCCCCTCCCTTCTCTTTTGAAGGCAGTTTGACTTTCTCTAGGGTACAGTTCCAAGAGGCGCTCTCCGCTACATTGTCCAATTAGTCGCTTTCCACGCACGAACCATTCGACCGAGCAAAGCAGCAATAAAAGCTGCGCCTGCCACTGTGCTTTCCCGATATCCATCCCTTTCACAACTGACAACGAGATTGGCGCTCTGAAGCAGGAGCCGTGGCCGGTTTTCTCCTCCCTAATCGATGGGTGGAAGCTGATTGTCGAGCCACAATGACAGCCAGCTCGGCACAAAGCGCGGGGGCGGGGGGGGAAAACCGAGAGAGGTCGCAGGGTACTTACCGGCCCACCTTTCTCACTGCCTGAACCTGCTGTCTACTTCAGTCTTAATCACTCTCTTAATTGCTTTCTGTTACTAGCTTGCTGCGTGAACAGCTATTTGTACAAAAAAAAAGCACAGGAGGTGTCAGAGATTTCAAGAGACGAAAGGAGAAGTTAAAGGATTACATCGGAAATACGGCACAGAAACAGGCCATTCGGCCTAACCAGTCCATGCCGGCGTTTATGCTCCACTCGAGCCTCCTCCCGCCTTTCCTCATCTAAATCTATCAGCGTAACCCTCTATTCCCTTCTCCCTCATGTGTTTATCTAGCTTCCCCTTAAATGCATCTATACTATTCGCCTCAACCACCCCCTGTGGTGGCGAGTTCCACATTCTCACCACTCTCTGGGTAAAGAAGTTTCTCCTGAATTCCCGATTGGATTTCTTGGTGACTATCTTATATTGATGGCCTCTAGTTTTGCTCTTCCCCACAAGTGGAAACACTCTCTCTGTATCCACTCTATCAAAACCTTTCATCATTTTAAAGACCTCTATTAGGTCACCCCTCAGCCTTCTTTTTTCAAGAGAAAAGAGACCCAGCCTGTTCATCCTTTCCTGATATGTATACCCTCACATTTCTGGTATCCTTTTTGTAAATCTTTTTCACACCTTCTCCAGTGCCTCGATATCCTTTTTATAATATGGCGACCAGAACTGTACGCAGTATTCCAAGGGGGAGAAATTCAGTATCGCCCCATTTGGGGCGCAATTATCGGCCGGGCGCAAAGATTAGCGCCTGGCGCTAATTATCGCCACCGACTGCAAACTTGACTTTTATCGCCCCTGGAGGTGATTGCAGCGCTATATCAGGCGCTTCACACCTGTCTTAAGGCGCAAATGCCGAGGAGCGAGGCGCTACCTCAGAGCGCTGGCGAAGCTCATGTAATGTCAGTCAGCAATGGAACACACACACAATAGCACGGGCCAGTTCTTAAAGGGGATGGTTGATCTTGCTTTCCATCCACATCCTGCTCATTGCAGCCTTGAATCTCGGCCTGGAGAGACCTGCACATCAAATGTGCTGGAAAGAACAATGGAGAGTACCAGGCAAAGAGCTCAGAGTGCAGCCCCCACAATCTCTGCTAAATCGATACAAGGAATGGCAAATCAAAATGAACCTGCAAAGTGCTGCTCAGTACCCAAAACTCCTTCACACAACGTTGAATCTCTCCAGAAGTCTCTCCCCCTCTCTCTCAGAATGCGTAGTTCAAAAATGGCACCAACAATAAAAGGCAGGAAGCGGTCACTTTTAAATAGCGCTCCCCCTTTCCCTTCATGACTGCAGAACGCTCCCCTCAACCTGTCGTTGCTAGCGTCAGGCGGTAAGGCAGGGGGCGCCACTCAATATCCGCTCCGGGGCGATACCGGGGCGTTGCGCACTCGAGTGACGTCATGATCTGCCGGCGCAGGAGATCGTGGCGGTAGTGTTTAGCGCCGCCGCAAAATGTCTAGTTAATTTCGCGAGCGGCGCAAACTTCACCGCGCCTGGGCGCTAGATGCTTTGCGCCCCATTAGCGCCCTCTTAAGGCGCTAACGGGAGGCGCAACCAACTGAATTTTTCCCCCCCAAGTGTGGTCCAACCAAGGTTCGATACATGTTTAGCATAACTTCCCTACTTTGCAATTCTATCCCTTGAGAAATAAACCCTAGTTTCTATAGACTCTGGAACAGTTCCCATGGATTGGAGGATAGCTAATGTAACCCCACTATTTAAAAAAGGTGGTAGAGAGAAAACGGGGAATTATAGACCGGTAAGTCTGACTTCGGTAGTGGGGAAAATGCTAGAGTCCATTATAAAAGATGTAATAGCAGAGCACTTGGAAAACAGTGACAGGATCGGACAAAGTCAACGTGGATTTACAAAAGGTAAATCATGCTTGACTAATCTACTGGAATTTTTTGAGGATGTAACTGGTAGAATAGATAAGGGAGAGCCAGTGGATGTGGTGTATTTGGACTTTCAGAAGGCTTTCGATAAGGTCCCGCATAAGAGATTAGCGTGCAAAGTTAAAGCACACAGGATTGGGGGTAAGGTACTGTCTTGGATAGAGAACTGGTTGGCAGACAGGAAGCCAAGAGTTGGAATAAATGGGTCTTTTTCCGAGTGGCAGGCAGTGACTAGTGGGGTACCGCAGGGATCGGTGCTAGGACCCCAGCTATTCACAATATATATAAATGATCTAGACGAGGGAACTAGATGTAATATCTCCAAGTTTGCAGACGACACAAAGCTGGGGGGGCGTGTGTGCTGTGGGGAGGATGCAGAGAAACTCCAGTATGATTTGGACAGGTTGGGTGATTGGGCAGATGCATGGCAAATGCAGTATAATGTGAATAAATGCGAGGTTATCCGCTTCGGTGGCAAAAACAGGAAGACAGATTATTATCTGAATGGCAATAGACTGGGAAAAGGGGAAGTGCAATGAGACCTGGGTGTCCTTGTGCACCAGTCGCTGAAGGTAAGCATGCAGGTGCAGCAGGCGGTTAAGAAGGCAAATGGTATGTTGGCCTTCATAGCGAGAGGATTCGAGTACAGGAGCAAGGATGTCTTGCTGCAGCTGTACAGGGCCTTGGTGAGACCACACCTTGAGTATTGTGTGCAGTTTTGGTCACCTTATCTGAGGAAGGATGTTCTTGCCATGGAGGGAGTGCAGCGAAGATTCACCAGACTGCTACCTGGGATGGCAGGAATGACGCATGAGGAGAGATTGGGTCGATTAGGCTTATATTCGCTAGAGTTTAGAAGAATGAGAGGAGATCTCATTGAAACTTATAAAATTCTAACAGGACTAGACAGACTAGATGCAGGAAGGATATTCCCGATGGCGGGGGAGTCCAGAACCAGGGGTCACAGTCTAAGGATAAGGGGTAAGCCATTTAGGACTGAGATGAGGAGGAATTTCTTCATCCAGAGAGTGGTGAACCTGTGGAATTCTCTACCACAGAAGGCAGTCGAGGCCAATTCATTAAATATATTCAAGAAGGAGTTAGATATATTTCTTAAGGCTAAAGGGATCAAGGGATATGGGGAGAAAGCAGGGACAGGGTACTGAGTTTGGATGATCAGCCATGATCGCATTAAATGGCGGAGCAGGCTAGAGGGGCCGAATGGCCTCCTCCTGCTCCTATCTTCTATGTTTCTATGTTTTTGGTTTGCTTTTTTTATGGCCTTGCTAACCTGCTCCTCAATTATGGTTCATTTATTCTAAAGGCTTTAAACTTCATCAAAACAACCTATGCACAATATTCCACAGTGAACCTGTGAAATAGTATTGCATGCTTTACTTTCCAATCCTTCTCCCAGGAACATCCTTCTCCGCTACAACCCAACGTCATCAACTGATCAACCAACCAATCAGACACCGTAAATGATCCCGCGAGCAGCGATCTCTCATGAACGTTATCGCAAGTTGTGCCCATCGATGTGAGCTCGTTCCCTACAGTCCAAGATGTCTTGCAGCAGAATCTGCGATCTTGGTGATCTGATCTGGAGCAGGTGACTTCAACATTGAAATGACCCAAGTCTTACTTCCGTTACAACCACTTACAACAACCAAGAAAACTTGCATTTATATAGCGCCTTTAACGCAGTAAAACGTCCCAAGGCGCTTCCCACAGGACAAAGCAGCCCGCTTGATTGGCACCCCGTCCACCACCTTAAACATTCACTCCCTCCACCACCGGCGCACCGTGGCTGCAGTGTGCACCATCTACAAGATGCACTGCAGCAACTCGCCAAGGCTTCTTCGGCAGCACCTCCCAAACCCGCGACCTCTTCCACCTAGAAGGACAAGGGCAGCAGGCGCATGGGAACACCACCATCTCCAAGTTCCCCTCCAAGTCACACACCATCTCCACTTGGAAATATATCGGCCGTTCCTTCATCGTCGCTGGGTCAAAATCCTGGAACTCCCTCCCTAACAGCACTGTGGGAGTACCTTCACCACACGGACTGCAGCGGTTCAAGAAGGCGGCTCACCACCACCTTCTCAAGGGGCAATTAGGGATGGGCAATAAATGCTGGGCCTTGCCAGCGACGCCCACATCCCATAAACGAATTTTTTAAAAAGCAGCGTAATCAGACAAAATTTGACACCGAGCCACATAAGGAGATATTAGGACAGAAGCTTGGTCAGAGAGGTCGGTTTTAAGGAGCGTCTTAAAGGAGGAGAGAGCGGCGGAGAGGTTTAGGGAGGGAATTCCAGAGCTTAGGGCCCCAGGCGGCTGAAGGCACAGCCGCCAATGGTGGAGGGAAGAGGGCAGAGATACACAAACAACGGCAACCATCCTGAGAAAGGTCAGTCAATGTCTGAACTGACGGCCCAACCATCTGCAGAAAGGGGCTGTCGTCCCGACTGCCCAGCTCACCCATCGGAAAAAGAATGACGGAGAGAGGAATCCCGAGGAAAAAAAACACCTCCGCCTCACAAAAGGTTAAATTCATGCTGCTCACTAATGGGAAAAGGAGTGCTCCATCAGCCAGGACACGCTACAGCCTCGACTGAAACCTTGCGTTCACAGGCAGGAGACACGGGCCATTAGGAAGGGATCCTTTTTCTTCGGTAATTACACTTTTCCTTATCAGCCGGAGCAGTGGGAGAAGCGGTGTACCAGCAGGGAGGCAGAGGTCACAGGAGGTGACCTTCACGCTCCACTAAGTGCCTGAGGCGCCCCAGGCTCCTCCACACCAGAGAGAGCACCGCACTCGCCGAAGTAGGTTCGCCTCGCCGGCAAACTTAGGCGTTTTGTAAAATGTTCGTCAATATTACCAAGGGGCCCGTTCCGCCCGCGCCAATTAGCAGAGAGAGGCAGCGAGTTAGGGCGCTGCCCGCGACAAGCACATGAATAAATAAAGAGGAAGACAGGAGATACGATAGTTCCCCACTACAGGGACAGCAATCAGTTGAAGAGCAGGTCCAACACCCGTGCCCGTTACAGAGGCGTCAATCATTAAAGGGGGTAGAAGAAAACTGCGGGGGGGGGATAAATAATCGTCACATGTTTCTGCCCCTATAATGATTGGCACTCGGGTCTCGCGCTGCCCCTTTATTCGTGTTCGCTTTCATGTGTACTCCGACCACTATCTTAGGGGCTTAAACTCATGAAGGGTTGAGACAGAGTAAATAAGGAGAAAGTGTTTCCGACGGCTGAAGGGTCGGTAACCAGAGGACACAGAAACATAGAAAACTAGGAGCAGGAGTCGGCCATTCGGCCCTTCGAGCCTGCTCCGCCATTCAATATGATCATGGCTGATCCTCTATCTCAATACCATATTCCCGCTCTCTCCCCATACCCCTTGATGCCTTTTGTGTCTAGAAATCTATCTATCTCCTTCTTAAATATATTCAGTGACTTGGCCTCCACAGCCTTCTGTGGTAGAGAATTCCACAGGTTCACCACCCTCTGAGTGAAGAAATTTCTCCTCATCTCAGTCCTAAATGTCCTACCCCGTATCCTGAGACTGTGACCCCCTCGTTCTAGACCCCCCCAGCCAGGGGAAACATCCTCCCTGCATCCAGTCTGTCTAGCCCTGTCAGAATTTTATACGTTTCAATGAGATCCCCCTCTCATTCTTCTAAACTCTAGTGAATACAGGCCTAGTCGACCCAATCTCTCCTCATACGACAGTCCTGCCATCCCAGGAATCAGTCTGGTGAACCTTCGCTGCACTCCCTCTATGGCAAGTATATTCTTTCTTAGGTAAGGAGACCAAAACTGCACACAGTACTCCAGGTGTGGTCTCACCAAGGCCCTGTATAACTGTAGTAAGACATCCTTGCTCCTGTACTCAAATCCTCTTGCAATGAAGGCCAACATACCATTTGCCTTCCTAACTGCTTGCTGCACCTGCATGTTTGCTTTCAGTGACTGGTGTACAAGGACACCCAGGTCCCTCTGTACATCAACATTTCCCAATCTACCACCATTTAAATAATGGACACAGACTTAAGGCAAAAGAACCAGAGGAAAGACTTTTTTACGCAGCGAGTGGTGAGGATTTGGAATGCGCTGCCTGATAGGGCGGTGGATACAGATTCAATAGTAGCCTTCAAAAGGGAATTGGATGAATACTGGAAGGAGAAAAAATTGCAGGGCTATGGGGAAAGAGCGAGGGGAGTGGGACTAATTGGATCGCTCTTTGAAAGAGCTGGCGCAGACTCGATGGGCCGAGTGGCCTCCTTCTGTGTGGTGCTATTCCATGAGGACATCCAGCTCAGGTTCTCAAAGCAGCTCCCTCAGTGACTCAACTTCACTGCCTCTGTGTTGTCAAAAGTGAGAAGTCGCACAACACCAGGTTATAGTCCAACAGTTTTATTTGAAATCACGAGCTTTCGGAGCTGCTGCTCCTTCGTCAGGTGAAGTGAAGGAATACGAATCGACAAAGCATATATAGACAGAGAACAATGCCTGTGTAGCGTACAATGTCAGACGACTACAGTTAATCTTTCTGACTGCCTTTTATCACACCTCGGCAGAGAAACAATCAGGTCAGGAAGGCATTATATCAAAGACATAGCAAGATAGAGCTAAGACAATGAGGTGGGGTCACAGGGGGTCTAATGTGTCAAATGCAGTCTGTATGGAAAACCATAAACTTGTACGCTACACAGGCATTGTTCTCTGACTATATATGCTTTGCCGATTCGTATTCCTTCACTTCACCTGACGAAGGAGCAAGCGCTCCGAAAGCTTGTGATTCCAAATAAAACTGTTGGACTATAACCTGGTGTTGTGCGACTTCTCACTTTTGTCCATCCCAGTCCAACACCGGCATCTCCGCATCTGTGTTGTCAGACTGTTGGTCCAGCATCCAGTCCTGCGGGAACTGCAGCTTCCTCCAGTAAACATTGAGACGAGCGAAGCCTCGTCTTCGGCCCCTGCCACAAACTCCGCGCCCTTGCCGTCGGTTCCATCCCCTCGCAACCTCGGCGTCTTATTCAGCCCCGAGCTGAGCTTGGCAACCTCCGACCCTCTCCGTCACAAAGACCGCCTAATTCCAGCCCGTACCTTTGTCCCCTCCAGGCTCCACTATTCCAATGCTCTCCTGGCCGGGCCTCCTATCCTCCACCTTGCGCAAGCTTCAATTCGTCTAGAACTCTGCTGCGATATGGTATCCTGCCCCATCCCGCTCGCCCATCACCCCTGTGCTCGCTGATCTCCATTGGCTCCAAGTCCAGCAACATCTCCAGTTTAAAATTCTCAACCTTGTTTATAAAGTCCTCTGTGGCCTTGCCCCCACCCCCTATATCTCTATAACCTCCTCCCACCCCTCAGAACTCTCCATTCCTCCGACTCTAGCCTCTTGCGCATCCCCTGTTACTTTGACCCACTGTTGATGGCTTTGCCTTTGTCCACCTGGGCCTCAGGCTTTTGATCCCCTCTCCTAATATCTCCTTCTTTGGCTCAGTGTTTATTTTCTTCCTTACGCCTCTATGAAGCACCTTTAGCTGTTCTTTCGCTGTTGCAGTCAGCAGTTCCTTGCTGTCGTTTGCCATGCCAAAAAAGACAGGTCGCAGAACTGAAAAGTTCGGAAAATAAAAACACAAGAATTAGGAGCAGGAGTCGGCCATACGGCCCCTCGAGCCTGCTCCGCCATTCAATAAGATCATGGCTGATCTTCTACCTCATCTCCACTTTGCTGCACTATCCCCATATCCCTTGATTCCCCGAGAGTCCAAAAATCTATTGATCTCTGTCTTGAATATACTCAACGACTGAGCCTCCACAGCCCTCTGGGGTAGAGAATTCCAAAGATTCACCACCCTCTGAGTGAAGAAATTCCCCCTCATCTCAGTCCTAAATGGCCGACCCCTTATCCTGAGACTGTGACCCCCTGGTTCTAGACTCCCCAGCCAGGGGAAACAACCTCCCTGCATGTACCCTGACAAGCCCAGACTGCATTCTAGAATACTGGAAAGAAATATTTGCCAACAATTGTATACGTTTCAACATCCTCACCTCTCATTCTTCTAAACTCCAGGGAATATAGGCCTAGTCTACCCAAGCTCTCAGAAAGTTAGAAGTAAGGAAGGCATAAGAAGGAACATCAATGAAGTGGACTGGATAAATGGGTGAAAGAGGCCATTTCTGCAGCGAGAAGGAATTGAGGGATCTGAGCGTGGAAGAAACGACGGCCAATATCGGTCGATGAACATTTAGTGCGTTCTAATGTCATTTCTCTGCCTGACATTAAATGGGTTAATGTTTCTGCTGACCTAAAATACAGCCATATAGCGCTGTGAGTGTTTCTTTGCTAACATGCCAATTATTTCCAGGATAATGGTGAGAATGTGAGCAGGGAGGGATTGAAATCAATCAAAGAGGGACAGACTTCTTATTAAAATGTATTGCACAGTATTCACAGCTCAGAAACAAGCCATTCGGCCCAACTGGTCCACGAGCCTCCTCCCACCCCTCTTCATCTCACCCCACCAGCATATCCTTCTATTCCTTTCTCCCTCATGTGTTTATCCAGCTTCTCCTTAAATGCATCGACGCTATTCACCTCAACCACTCCCTGTGGTAGCGAGTTCCACATTCTCACCACTCTCTGGGTAAAGAAGTTTCTCCTGAATTCCCCATTGGATTTATTAGTGACTATCTTATATTGATGGTCCCTAGTCCTGGTCTCCGCCACAAGTGGAAACATCTTCTCTATATCTACCCCATCTTGCGGCAACTGGCTGTTTTCTGTTCCAAAAACGTGATAGGTTCAACAACGACAACTTGTATTTATATAGCGCCTTTAATGTAGTAAAACGTCCCAAGGCGCTTCACAGAAGCGTCATCAATAAAAACATTTTTGACACCGAGCCACATAAGGAGATATTAGGACAGGTGACCAAAAGCTTGGTCAAAGAGGTCGGTTTTAAGGAGCGTCTTAAAGAAGGAGAGAGAGGCGGAGAGGTTTAGGGAGGGAATTCCAGAGCTTAGGGACCAGACAGCTGAAGGCACGGCCGCCAATGGTGGGGCGATGGAAATCGGGGGGATGCGCAAGAGGCCAGAATTGGAGGAGCGCAGAGATCTCGGAGGGTTGTAGGGGTTGGAGGAGGTTACAGAGATAGGGAGGGGCCATGGAGGGATTTGAAAACAAGGATGAGAATTTTTAAATCGAGGCGTTGCCGGACCGGGAGCCAATGTAGGTCAGCGAGCACAGGAGGTGATGGGTGAACGGGACTCGGTGCGAGTTAGGACACGGGGGCAGCCGAGTTTCGGATGACCTCGAGTTTACGTAGGGTGGAATGTGGGAGGCCGGCCAGGAGTGCGTTGGAATCGTCCAGTCTAGAGGGTAACAAAGGTTCGAGTCAAACCAACGTGAAAATCGAATAGTTTTGCTGCATCTTTCTATTCCGCGTTATCTTTGCTCTTTTATTTGCTCTTGTGTTTACCTGAGATGTTAATTCATTTTTTCATGGCCGTTTGCCAGATGCGGTCCCACTTCACCCACCCACTTTGTGCAATGATAAAATGAAATAAGAAAAGCAATAGAGATTTTTCTTACTGATTGCTGGATCCAATTAATACTGGACACTGTTGCTTCGAGCCCATTCTGTCAGTTTTATAATAAGCCCTGGGGTGCCCTCCTACTGAATTCGTGCTGGCAATCGCCACCAAGGACTGCTTGTTTCTGTGCCTCCTCCTCCTGATCACAACCTTCTTCCTTATCACCTGAAGGCACTGACTTAAGAACGTAGGAGCAGGAGTCGGCCATTCAGCCTCCTCGAGCCTGCTCCGCCATTCAGTACGATCATGGCTGATCTTTGACCTCAACTCCACTTTCCTGCCCGATCCCCATATCCCTTGATTCCCTTAGAGTTCAAAAATCTATTGATCTCAGCCTTGAATAGACTCGAACGACAACGCAAAATCATCGAGCAGAAACTGATAGCCAAGTTCCGCACCCATGAGGACGGCCTCAATAGGAATATCGGGTTCATGTCACGCTACAGGACGTGACGCGACATCGTTGTCTGTCTATCCAGTTTAAAAAAAAAAAAAAAAAACCCAAAAAAGGTTAAAAGCTCAACTGCAGACAGCAGGATTTGACACGTTGGACCCCCTGTGACCCATCTCATTGTCTTGGCTGTGCTCTGGTGTGTCTTTGATGTAGTGCCTCCCTGAAAGATTAAATCTCTGCAGTTTCTGTGTTTATATGCTGTGTAATACTGTAGATTCCCGCATTGTACCTTAACCTGACGAAGGGGCAACAGCTCCGAAAGCCTGTAACTTTAAATAAATCTGTTGGACTATAACCTGGTGTTGTGCGACTTCTCATTTTTGAATATACTCAACGACTGAGCCTCCACCGCCCTCTGGGGTAGAGAATTCCAAAGATTCACCACCCTCTGAGTGAAGAAATTCCTCCTCATCTCAGTCCTGAATGGCCGACCCCTTATCCTGAGACTGTGCCCCCTGGTTCTAGACTCTCCAGCCAGGGGGAAACAACCTCTCAGCATCTACCCTGTCAATCCCCCTCAGAATCTTGTATGTTTCAATGAGATCGCCTCTCATTCTTCTAAACTCCAGAGAGTATTGGCCCAATCTGCGCAATTTATCCTCATAGGACAACCCTGTCATCCCAGGGATCAATCTAGGCAAATTACTGGAGAGTCGATCGAGCTCTACTCTGCATCTAATGACACTATAATGTTCTAGTCTGTGAATGAAACAGAGAATTGTTCCATTCTTCCGCACTAAACTCTCTCGCCTTAACAAGCAGAGATTTCACATTTCATAGAATCATAGAAATTTACAGCACAGAAGGAGGCCATTCGGCCCATCGTGTCCGTGCCGGCCGACAAAGAGCTCTCCGGCCTAATCCCACTTTCCAGCTCTTGGTCCGTAGCCCTGTAGGTTACGGCACTTCAAGTGCACATCCAAGTACTTTTTAAATGTGATGAGGGTTTCTGCCTCTACCGCCCTTTCAGGCAGTGAGTTCCAGACCCCCACCACCCTCTGGGTGAAAAAAGTTCCCCTCAACTCCCCTCTAATCCTTCTACCAATTACTTTAAATCTCTGCCCCCTGGTTATTGATCTCCCTGCTAAGGGCGATAGCCCCTTCCTATCCACTCTATCTAGGCCCCTCATAATTTTATACACTTCAATTAAATCTCCCCACAGCCTCCTCTGTTCCAAAGAAAACAACCCCAGCCTATCCAATCTTTCCTCATAGCTAAAATTCCCCAGTCCGGGCAACATCCTCATAAATCTCCTCTGCACCCTCTCTAGTGCGATCACATCCTTCCTGTAATGTGGTGACCAGAACTGCACGCGGTACTCTAGCTGCGGCCTAACTAGTGTTTTATACAGTTCAAGCCTAACCTCCCTGCTCTTATATTCGATGCCTCGGCTAATAAAGGCAAGTATCCCGTATGCCTTCTTAACCACCTTATCTACCTGTCCTGCTACCTTCAGGGATCTGTGGACCTTCAGTCCAAGGTCCCTCTGATCCTCTGCACTTCTCAGTGTCCTACCATTTATTGCGTATTCCCTTGCCTTGTTTGCCCTCCCCAAATGCATTACCTCACACTCTCCAGATTGAATTCCAGCTTCTCCAGTCTCTCCACGTAACTGTAATCCCTCATCCCTGGAACCATTCTAGTAAATCTCTTTTGCACTGTCTCCAAATCAAACGATAACCAATACCTCAACCGTTTCTGAGAATCGCCCCCTCAAAATAGCATTTTCGAACAAGCTCCTCTCCTTGCCCTCATCAGACCGTATACCTGGGTGCGCCCAAAAACTTACGCTTTCATTATTTTGGCAGCTTTCTACTTCCTTCCCTTGTAAGTACATTCTGGCCCCACACTTTAGGAAGGACGTGAAGGATTTGGAGAGCGTGCAGAAGAGATTTACTAGAATGGTTCCAGGGATGAGGGACTTCAGTTATGTGGAGAGACTGGAGAAGCTGGGTGATGTAAGAAAACTACTAGGCACTTGGTCTAAGCGTTAAACAAAGCTTTAATCAACTGTTTTACAACATGGAGATCTAGTTGTGTCCTTCAATAGTTCCTGTTAAGAATGTCCTGCGCAAGCTGGGCCCGTGCCCGAGTATTTATACTCTCCCTGGACAGCGCCACCAGCAGGCTGCCCAGTATTATTTCCTAAGTCATGAAAGACAGATTCATGTCACTGGGGTCGTTCTCCTTGGAGCAGAGAAGGCTAAGAGGAGATTTGAGAGAGGCGTTTAAAATCATGAAGGGTTTAGATTGAGTCAATAAAGAGAGACTGTTCCAATGGCTGATAACCAGAGGGCACAGATTTAAGGTGAATGGCAAAAGAACCAGAGGCGACATGAGGAAAAAGCTTTTTTACGCAGCGAGTGGTTAGATTTGGAACGCGCTTCCTGATAGGGCGGTGGAGGCAGATTCAATAGGAGCCTTCAAAAGGGAATTGGGTAAATACTGGAAGGAGAATAAATTGCAGGGATATGGGGAGAGAGCGGGGGGAGTGGGACTAACTGGATCGCTCTTTGAAAGAGTCGATGGGCCGAATGGCCTCCTTCTGTGCTGTTCTATTCTATGATTCTATGATTAGGGCCAATTTTAACTCGGGGCGGGAAATGGGGGTGCGGGGAGAAGCAGGCGGTGCGGGAGACTTTAACGCCCGCTCCTCAGTTACTCTGACCCCCGCTAAATAGGGATGGAAAGCATATCTTATTTTAGTTGTGAGAACATCGTGAAAGAAATTTGGTTTTCAAATGCCCTATCTGGGCTGCCCATGACTACCTGCTTGCAACTACTCCATATTCCATCTTAAAATCCTGTGCCTACAACTGAAATACTCCCCTTTTAAAAAGATCAGATTTATTTGATCTCAATCACATTTTCCCACGATTACAGTAATGCAGTTCCCTCACTCTGTACTGTGCTGCAGTAATGCAGTTCCCTCACTCTGTACTGTGCTGCAGTAATGCAGTTTCCTCACTCTGCAATCAGCTGCAGTAATGCAGTTCCCTCACTCTGTACTGTGCTGCAGTAATGCAGTTCCCTCACTCTGTACTGTGCTGCAGTAATGCAGTTCCCTCACTCTGCAATGAGCTGCAGTAATGCAGTTCCCTCACTCTGTACTGTGCTGCAGTAATGCAGTTCCCTCACTCTGTACTGTGCTGCAGTAATGCAGTTCCCTCACTCTGCAATGAGCTGCAGTAATGCAGTTCCCTCACTCTGTACTGTGCTGCAGTAATGCAGTTCCCTCACTCTGTACTGTGCTGCAGTAATGCAGTTCCCTCACTCTGTACTGTGCTGCAGTAATGCAGTTCCCTCACTTTGCAATGAGCTGCAATAATGCAGTTCCCTCACTCTGTACTGTGCTGCAGTAATGCAGTTCCCTCACTCTGCAATGAGCTGCAATAATGCAGTTCCCTCACGCTGTACTGGGCTGCAGTACTGCAGTTCCCTCACTTTGCAATGAGCTGCAATAATGCAGTTCCCTCACTCTGTACTGTGCTGCAGTAATGCAGTTCCCTCACTCTGTACTGTGCTGCAGTAATGCAGTTCCCTCACTTTGCAATGAGCTGCAATAATGCAGTTCCCTCACTCTGCACTGGGCTGCAGTAATGCAGTTCCCTCACTCTGTACTGTGCTGCAGTAATGCAGTTCCCTCACTCTGCATTGAGCTGCAGTAATGCAGTTCCCTCACTCTGTACTGTGCTGCAGTAATGCAGTTCCCTCACTCTGCAATGAGCTGCAGTAATGCAGTTCCGTCAATCTGTATTGCGCTGCAGTAATGCAGTTCCCTCGCCCTGTACTGCGCTGCAGTAATGCAGTTCCTTCACTCTGTACTGCCGTAATGCAGTTCCCGCACGCTGTGCTGCGCTGCAGTAATGCAGTTCCCTCACTCTGTACTGGGCTGCAGTAATGCAGTTCCTTCACTCTGTACTGGGCCACAGTAATGCAGTTCCTTCACTCTGTACTGGGCCACAGTAATGCAGTTCCCTCACTCTGCACTGGGCCACAGTAATGCAGTTCCTTCACTCTGTACTGGGCCACAGTAATGCAGTTCCTTCACTCTGTACTGGGCCACAGTAATGCAGTTCCCTCACTCTGCACTGGGCCACAGTAATGCAGTTCCCTCACTCTGTACTGGGCTGCAGTAATGCAGTTCCCTCACTCTGTACTGGGCCACAGTAATGCAGTTCCTTCACTCTGTACTGGGCCACAGTAATGCAGTTCCCTCACTCTGCACTGGGCTGCAGTAATGCAGTTCCTTCACTCTGTACTGGGCCACAGTAATGCAGTTCCCTCACTCTGTACTGTGCTGCATGAATGCAGTTCCCTCACTTTGTACTGTGCTGCATGAATGCAGTTCCCTCACTCTGCAATGAGCTGCAGCAACGCAGTTGGCTCACTCTGCACTAGGCCGCAGTAATGCAGTTCGCTCGCTCTGCACTGGGCCACAGTAATGCAGTTCGCTCGCTCTGCACTGGGCCGCAGTAATGCAGTTGGCTCGCTCTGCACTGGGCCGCAGTAATGCAGTTGGCTCGCTCTGTAGCGCAGAGGTGCAGCTGCGACATACGATATTCCACCCCAAGCACTTGTTAAACATAAATTAAAGTCAGAACGGCCGCAAGTGCGTGCTTAACCCTGCACGCCGAGCTCCGCTCACGGAGGGTGCGCCTGCCAATCTGAAGGCGGTATGCCGTCGCCATGGCAGTGCCTGTTTAAAGCAGCACTCCAGCATCTCAAAAACGGCCCACAGATATATCTCTCCCTCAACAGAGGTGATAAATCAGCAGCGCGCTATAATTCATTAGCATCACAACCTGGGGCGAGCATGCATTAAATCAATTTTTATAGAACCTGCACACAGTCCTGGGGTGACGGGGGTGGGGGGAGAGGAAAAGAGAGGCAATGAGTACCGCTCGACGAAGAGAAGCAAAAGGAATGACAGTAGCGTACAATTGTGCAGCACAGAAAGAGGCCCATCGAGTCTGCGCCGGCTCTTTCGAAGAGCGATCCAGTTAGTCCCACTCCCCCTGCTCTCTCCCCATATCCCTGCAATTTTTTCTCCTTCCAGTATTTATCCAATTCCCTTTTGAAGGCTACTATTGAATCTGTTTCCACCGCCCTATCAGGCAGCGCGTTCCAAATCCTAACCACTCGCTGCGTAAAAAGTTTTTCCTCATCTCCCTTCTGGTTCTTTTGCCAATCACCTTAAATCTGTGCCCTTCAGCCATTGGAAACAGTTTCTCTTTATCTACTCTGTCTAAACCCTTCATGATTTTGAACGCCTCTATCAAATCTCCCCTTAACCTTCTCTGCTCCAAGGAGAACAACCCCAGCTTCTCCAGTCTCTCCACGTAACTGAAGTCCCTCATCCCTGGTACCATTCTGGGCAATCTCCCCTTAACCTTCTCTGCTCCAAAGAGAACGACCCCAGCTTCTCCAGTCTCTCCACGCAATCCCGCATCCCTGGCACCATTCTGGTAAATCTCTTCTGCACCCTCGTCAAAGCCTTCACCTCCTTCCTAAAGTGCGGGGCCCAGAATTGGAGGCAAGACTCCAGCTGGGGCCGAACTAGTGTTTCAAATCAACCTTTCTCCTTTAAAACACTGGCTTATGTGACCTGATCGAGGTCTTTAAGATTACGAAGGGGTTCGATAGGGTAGACGTAGAGAAGATGTTTCCACTTGTGGGGGAGACCAGAACTAGGGGCCATCAATATAAGATAGTCACTAATAAATCCAATCGGGAATTCAGGAGAAACTTCTTTACCCAGAGAGTGGTGAGAATGTGGAACTCGCTACCACAGGGAGTGGGTGAGGCGAATAGCACAGATGCATTTAAGGGGAAGCTGGATAAACACATGAGGGAGAAAGGGAATGGAAGGATATGCTGATGGGGTGAGATGAAGAGGGGTGGGAGGAGGCTCGTGTGGAGCAGAAACACCGGCACGGAGCAGTGGGGCCGAATGGCCTGTTTCTGTGCTGTAAAATATGTAATGTGAAACAGATTCACAAACTGTGGCTCAAGAAAGAAACGTTAAAAGTACATTAGAATTTACAGGAACAAGTCCTATATTTTTTAGCTGCATGAAAACAGACAGGCTGATCCGTCGAGAGAGTCAATGAAAAGACCGGGGCAAGGGGCAAGACAATGAGACAGATGGACTGAAACAAGGGACGCAGGCGGAGACCGAGGGAGGAAGACGCGGGGCCCAGGCCGACCGAGGCAGTTCCTGCACAGGCAGACAGCGCAGGATAAGAGGACTCTCTGAGGGCGAAAGAGGCAGGCGAGGGAGACATCATCGGCAGGACTGACAGCACATTTTCTCCAGAAAAGCTTGGAATTTTGCATCTTAATGGTGCCACGCTGCCTGAGCTAACCCTCCTAATAGCCCAATTCAAATCCAAAAAAAAAACCGACATCAATATGCTACTGGCAGCTGAATATCTAAAGCCAGACAGGACGAGAGGAATCAGATTTAAAGGGCGCGGAATATTTACAGCAGAAGCCAGACTCCAGCACAGTCAGACACCCCCGCACAGAATTCCCCAGCCCCGAGATTCTGGGAAGGAAATGGCTCAGACATAAATTTCAAAAGACGGTAAAGAACCTTGAATCATTCAGGGTGTGAAGGTGGAGGTGGAGAGTGGTTACATAAGAACTAGGAGCAGGAGGAGGCCGTTCGGCCCTTCGAGCCTGCTCCGCCATTCAATATGATCATGGCTGATCTTCGACCTCATCGTCACATTCCCACCCGATCCCCATATCCCTCGATTCCCCTAGAGTCCAAAAATCTATCGCTCTCAGCCTTGAATATACTCAACGACTGAGCCTCCACAGCCCTCTGGGGTAGAGAATTCCAAAGATTCACCACCCTCTGAGTGAAGAAATTCCTCCTCATCTCAGTCCTAAATGGTCGACCCACTCGGGGGGAGACAGTGAGTTAAATCTAAGCCACCTTCTCCAGTGAGGTGAAGATGATAATACGAGTATTCTCTGGACTCCCAGTTAAGTTACGAGGAGAGATTACACAAACTAGGGTTGTATTCCCTGGAATTTAGAAGGTTAAGGGGTGATCTGATCGAAGTTTTCAGGATATTAAGGGGAACTGATAGGGTAGAGAGAGAAACTATTTCCGCTGGTTGGGGAGTCTAGGACTAGGGGGCATAGTCTAAAAATTAGAGCCAGACCTTTCAGGAGTGAAATTAGGAAACATTTCTACACACAAAGGGTGGGAGAAGTTTGGAACTCTCTTCCACAAACGGCAATCGATGCTAGATCAATTGTGAATTTTAAATCGGAGATTGATAGCTTTCTGTTAACCAAAGGTAATAAGGGATATGGGCCAAAGGCGGGTAGATGGAGTTAGGTTACAGATCAGCCGTGATCTCATTGAATGGCGGAACAGGCTGGAGGGGCTGAATGGCCTCCTCCTGTTCCTATGGTAACAGGCTGGAGGGGCTGAATGGCCTCCTCCTGTTCCTATGGTAACAGGCTCGAGGGGCTGAATGGCCTCCTCCTGTTCCTACGGTAACAGGCTGGAGGGGCTGAATGGCCTCCTCCTGTTCCTATGGTAACAGGCTCGAGGGGCTGAATGGCCTCCTCCTGTTCCTACGGTAACAGGTTGGAGGGGCTGAATGGCCTCCTCCTGTTCCTATGGTAACAGGCTGGAGGGGCTGAATGGCCTTCTCCTGTTCCTATGGTAACAGGCTGGAGGGGCCGAATGGCCGACTCCTGCTCCTATTTCTTATGTTGTTATGTATTCGCTTCTCTATTGAAAAGAGACCCATCTCATAAAGTCATAAAGTAATTATGGAAAGTTCTAAGACTGGATATCTCTACATCTAAGACAACACAGTAAGTGTTGAATCACAGCTGTTGCTGCCGACAAAAGGCAGCAACAGTGCTATGCGCAGTTAATAATCTGGATGAACTTTATTATTCTTTATCGGTTTTTCTTTTCTCTGAATACCCTTTGAGTCGCCCGTGGGCCAGTGGGTAACACACTCTCACCTCTGTGTCAGAAGCTCGTGGGTTCCTGTCCCACTCCGGAGACTTGAACCCATAATCCAGGCCGACTCTCCAGTGCCCTGCGGAGGTTGAGTTGCTCGAAATTGAAATGGCAACTCACCCTGATATTCACTTCTCAAGTGTTACTTTCCAAGGAACTACGGGCACCGTCCATGCACAGAGAGGATTCCCACATAAAGACATAAGAAACAGGAGCAGGAGTAGGCCAATCGGCCCCTTGAGCCTGCTCCGCCATTCAATAAGATCATGGCTGATCCAATCTTGGCCTCAACACCACTTTCCCGCGCTCTCCCCATAACCCTCAACTCCCCTGTAGTTCAAATATCTGTCAATCTCCGCCTTGAATATATTCAATGACCCAGCCTCCACAGCTCTCTGGGGTAGAGAATTCCAAAGATTCACGACCCTCTGAGAGAAGAAATTCCTCCTCATCTCCGTCTTAAATGGGCGACCCCTTATTCTGAGACTATGCCCCCTAGTTCCAGATACCTCCACTAGGGGAAACTAGAGGGGAGCATGAGGCACTCTCCGAATACATAAGCGTTGCGCATTAATGGAATATCTCATCTATTTGCCCTTATTTTATTAATGTCGTTCACCCATCACCCCCCGCCCCGCCACCTGTGCTCGCTGACCTACATTGGCTCCCGGTCCGACAACATCTCAAATTTAAAATTCTCATCCTTGTTTTCAAATCCCTCCATGGCCCTCGCCCCCCCTCCCTATCTCTGTAACCTCCTCCAGCCCCACAACCCTCCGAGATCTCTGCGCTCCTCCAATTCTGGCCTCTTGAGCATCCCCCCGATTTCCATCGCTCCACCATTGGCGGCCGTGCCTTCAGCTGCCTGGGGCCCTGAGCTCTGGAATTCCCTCCCTAAACCTCTCCGCCTCTCTCTCCTCCTTTAAGACGCTCCTTAAAACCGACCTCTTTGACCAAGCTTTTGGTCGCCTGTCCTAATCTCTCCTTATGTGGCTCGGTGTCAAATTTTGTTTGATAATCGCTCCTGTGAAGCGCCTTGGGACGTTTTACTACGTTAAAGGCGCTGTATAAATACGGGACCGTTACTCTGCCCGCAGTCCTATCATGTTATCTGTGGAAGAGTATTGTGCATGAGAGAGCTGAGAGATGGCAAGATTGGTTCAAATGAAAAAACCAATTAGGCCCATTTAATCTCATCCTTTACGGACACCAGCCCTATTGAATTCTCATTACAACACCTACTTGTCTCTTAAATGAGTTCAGTATCCTGGCCTCCAGTCGCTTTTGTCCCAACCTGTTCCGGGGCTTTGATAGATGGTACAGTGGGATATTACGCGGTGTGTGTTTGTGTTTCAAGGCACTGAGCTTGTGCCTGTGAGGTTACTGCCTCGTGTGCAGGACAACTTGACTCAAGCAGCCCGAGTGACGATTACAGCATAAAATTTACAAGGCGGAAAATCCTTCAGGATCCTCACACATCGTACCAAACAAGGGAGCCCAAATCCTGATTATCTATGGCCTCTGGCTGTGCCACGCACTAAGAATTAAGTCTGTTCTGTCATCTGCACGAATGAACCACAAAGGCTTGATGCAAAAATTAATACAATAAGGACAGATAGATGAGATATTCCGCTTTGCAAACTGCGAAACATTTCAGATCTGCCAAAAGAAAATCCATTGAGCATACAGCCGTGGCTCAGTGGGTAGCACCCTCGTCTCTGTGTCAGAAGGTCGTGGGTTCAAGACCCACTCCAGAGACTCGAGCCCCATAATCCAGGCTGACACTCCCAGTGCCAGTACTGAGGGAGCGCCGCACTGTCGGAGGGGCAGTGCTGAGGGAGCGCCGCACTGTCGGAGGGGCGGTACTGAGGGAGCGCCGCACTGTCGGAGGGGCAGTACTGAGGGGGCGCCGCACTGTCGGAGGGGCAGTACTGAGGGAGCGCCGCACTGTCGGAGGGGCAGTACTGAGGGAGCGCCGCACTGTCGGAGGGGCGGTACTGAGGGAGCGCCGCACAGTCGGAGGGGCGGTACTGAGGGAGCACCGCACTGTCGGAGGGGCAGTACTGAGGGAGCACCGCACTGTCGGAGGGGCAGTACTGAGGGAGCGCCGCACTGTCGGAGGGGCAGTACTGAGTGAGTGCCACACTGTCGGAGGGGCAGTACTGAGGGAGTGCCGCATTGTCGGAGGGGCAGTACTGAGGGAGCGCCGCACTGTCGGAGGGGCGGTACTGAGGGAGCGCCGCACTGTCGGAGGGGCGGTACTGAGGGAGCGCCGCACTGTCGGAGGGGCGGTACTGAGGGAGGGCCGCACTGTGGCAGGGTCAGTACTGAGGGAGCGCTGCACTGTCAGAGGATCAGTACAGAGGGAGCGCCGCACTGTCAGAGGGGCAGTACTGAGGGAGCGCCGCACTATGGGAGGGGCAGTACTGAGGGAGCGCCGCACTGTCGGAGGGGCAGTACTGAGGGAGCGCCGCACTGTCGGAGGGGCAGTACTGAGGGAGCGCCACACTGTCGGAGGGGCGGTACTGAGGGTGCGCCACACGGTCGGAGGGGCGGTACTGAGGGAGCGCCGCACTGTCGGAGGGGCGGTACTGAGGCAGCGCCACACGGTCGGAGGGGCGGTACTGAGGGAGCGCCACACGGTCGGAGGGGCGGTACTGAGGGAGCGCCGCACTGTCAGAGGGGCAGTACTGAGGGAGCGCCACACTGTCGGAGGAGCAGCACTGAGGGAGCGCCGCACTGTCGGAGGGGCAGTACTGAGGGAGCGCCGCACTGTCGGAGGGGCAGTACTGAGGGAGTGCCGCACTGTCGGAGGGGCAGTACTGAGGGAGCGCCGCACTGTCGGAGGGGCAGTACTGAGGGAGCGCCACACGATCGGAGGGGCAGTACTGAGGGAGTGCCGCACTGTCGGAGGTGCCGTCTTTCGAATGAGACATTAAACCGAGGCCCCGTCTGCTCTCTCAGGTGGACGTAAAAGATCTCACGGCCACTATTGGAAGAAGAGCAGGGGAGTTCTCCCCGGTGTCCTGGGGCCAATATTTATCCCTGATCAACATCACAAAAACAGATGATCTGGTCATTATCACATTGCTGTTTGTGGGAGCTTGCTGTGCGCAAATTGGCTGCCGCGTTTCCAACATTACAACAGTGACCACACTTCAAAAAGTACTTCATTGGCTGTAAAGCGCTTTGGGACGTCCTGAGGTGGTGAGAGGCGCTGGAGAAATGTAAGCCTTTCGTCCTTTTTTAACCCTTCGTAAGTTCTTGGCGAGATGGGAACACTGGCGGCCGTGAAACACAAGCACGAACCAATCGCTGCTCCTTTCATACAAAAGCAAAATACCGCAGCAGCTGGAAATGTGAAATAATATCAGAGAATGCTGGAAACACTGAGCAGGCCAGGCAGCATCGAGGAGGGAGAAACAGAGTTAACGTTTCAGGTCGGTGACCCTTCGTCAGAACTGGAAAAAGTTGGAGATGGAACAGGTTTTTAAGCAGGTGTAGAGGCAGGGAAAGTGGGGAGGGGAGGAAAGAACAAAAGGGAAGGTCTGTGATAGGCTGGAAGGCAGGAGCGATTAAAAGACAAAAGGGATGATGGTGCAAGGCAAAAAGGAGATGGTAATGGGACAAGTTAAGAAACAAAAGATGGGTCGAGAGGAGGTGTAAATGGGAACAGCAGAATCATCAACAGCTGCCGTCTGGAAAAATAAGGAAGAAAAGACAAAAGACTCGCATTTTTCCAGCGCCTTTCACCACCTCAGGACATCCCAAAGCGCTTAAAGCCAATGAAGTACTTTTTGAAGTGGAGTCACTGTTGTAATGTGGGAAACGCGGCAGCCAATTTGCGCACAGCAAGCTCCCACAAACAGCAATGTGATAATGACCAGATCATCTGTTTTAGTGATGTTGATTAAGGATTAAATATTGGCCCCAGGACACCGGGGAGAACTCCTCCTGCACTTCTTCCGACAGTGCGGCGCTCCCTCAGTACTGCCCCTCCGACAGTGCGGCGCTCCCTCAGTACTGCCCCTCCGACAGTGTGGCGCTCCCTCAGTACTGCCCCTCCGACAGTGCAGCGCTCCCTCAGTACCGCCCCTCCCACAGTGCGGCGCTCCCTCAGTACTGCCCCTCCGACAGTGCGGCGCTCCCTCAGTACTGCCCCTCCGACAGTGCGGCGCTCCCTCAGTACCGCCCCTCCCACAGTGCGGCGCTCCCTCAGTACAGCCCCTCCGACAGTGTGGCGCTCCCTCAGTACTGCCCCTCCCACAGTGCGGCACTCCCTCAGCACTGCACTGGAGTGTCAGCCTAGATTTTTGTGCTCGAGTCTCTGGAGTGGGGCTCGAACCCACAATGCTTCTGACTCAGAAGCGAGAGTGATACCCACTGAGCCACGGCTGACACTAGGGGAGGGGCAGAGGTTATGTCTGAAATTATTGAACTCGATGTCGAGTCCGGGAGGCGAGTGGAAAGACGAGGTGCTGTTCCTCGAGCTTACGTTGAGCTTTGTTGGAACAGTGCGGGAGGCCGAGGACAGAGAGGTCGGAGTGGGAGTGGGAGCTTAGAATTAAAGTGACAGGCGACCGGAAGCTCGGGGCCACGCTAGCGGAATGAACGGAGGTGCTGAGCAATTTCTGTTTCCATTTCCGATCCGCATCGCTTTGCTTTGGCGCAAATAAACCTGTGTCTGAGGAGACAAGGCTGGCTTCTTGATTGCAGCTCTCCGCAAAGTAGTATATTCATCAGAAAAATGATACAGAATGCTTTGAATTTCTCCAGTGTGGAGAAATACTCCCACACGTTTTGAACCTGATATTGGATTAATACAACTGTCAGGTTCATACGTGTCACGGAAGCCAACAGCATCTGAAAGGCACGACAACCAGAAGCTACTTCCTATTTATTCCTTCAGCGTTCTGCCAATTAGGAATTGCCGTATGAATTGTGATGGACGCATCCAGCGGGAGCAGCGGTTACTGGGCTGAGCCGGGACGAATTCATTTCGCTTAAAGTGTCCCCCTGCGCCACAACAGACAAAGGCGCGTTAACCCATCTGGGCAGGTCAGGGCTGGAGCCGGCCAGCGGAACTGCAGGAACAAAAACCCCCAATTCTGCAGCACTGAACGAACGACCGAAAAGCCCCACTCAAGCCAACCCAGTAGAGATTCCCATTTCTCGAGCAGGGTGCAGTGTGCACATTCGGAAGCTGTCAGAACTCCTGATTATTGTTTCAAAGATTGACATTTCTCCAGCGCCTTTCACCACCTCAGGTCGTCCAAAAGCGCTTTACAGCCAATGAAGTACTTTTTGAAGTGTGGTCACTGTTGTAATGTGGGAAACGCGGCAGCCAATTTGCGCACTGCAAGCTCCCACAAACAGCAATGTGATAATGACCGGATCATCTGCTTTAGTGATGTTGGTTGAGGGATAAATATTGGCCCCAGGACACCGGGGAGAACTCCCCCTGCTCTTCTTCCAATAGTGGGCTCTTTTACATCCACCTGAGAGAGCAGACGGGGCCTCAGTTTAACATCCTTCAGTACCGGCACATAAGAACATAAGAATTAGGAGCAGGAGTCGGCCATTCGGCCCCTCGAGCCTGCTCCGCCATTCAATGAGATCATGGCTGATCTTCGACCTCATCTCCACTTTCCTGAACTATCCCCAAATCCCTTGATTCCCCGAGAGTCCAAAAATCTATCGATCTCGGCCTTGAATATACTCAACGACTGAGCCTCCACAGCCCTCTGGGGTAGAGAATTCCAAAGATTCACCACCCTCTGAGTGAAGAAATTCCTCCTCATCTCAGTCCTAAATGGCTGACCCCTTATTCTGAGAATGTGACCCCTGGTTGTAGACTCCCCAGCCAGGGGAAACATCCTCCCAGCATCTACCCTGTCAAGCCCTGTAAGAATTTTGTATGTTTCAATGAGATCACCTCTCATTCTTCTAAACTCTAGAGAATATAGGCCTAGTCTACTCAATCTCTCCTCATAGGACAATCCCCCCATCCCAGGAATCAGTCTGGTGAACCTTCGTTGCACTCCCTCTGTGGCAAGTATATCCTTCCTTAGGTAAGGAGACCAAAACTGTGCACAATACTCCGCCGATGCTGTCCCACAGCGCTTGAGTCATCTGAACGAACTCCCGCTCTTCTTCCTGCTCCCAGTAACCTTTCTAATCCGTCTCTTTCAAGCAACCAGCTTGTTCTCCTTTTAAAAGAATGTACGCGGTCTTCTTCAACAACGGTTTGAGTTGGTGTCGGCAATGGCTCAGTGGGTAGCACTCTCGCCTCTGAATCAGAAGGTTGTGGGTTCAAGTCCCACTCCAGAGACTTAAGCACAAATATCTAAGCTGACACTCCTAGTGCCAGTACTGAGGGAGCTCCGCACTGTCAGAAGAGCAGTACCGAGGGAGCTCCGCACTGTCGGAGGGGCAGTACTGAGGGAGCGCCGCACTGTCGGAGGGGCGGTACTGAGGGAGGGCCGCACTGTCGGAGGGGCAGTACTGAGGGAGCGCCGCACTGTCGGAGGGGCAGTACTGAGGGAGCGCCGCACTGTCGGAGGGGCGGTACTGAGGGAGTGCCGCACTGTCGGAGGGGCAGTACTGAGGGAGCGCCGCACTGTCGGAGGGGCAGTACTGAGGGAGCGCCGCACTGTCGGAGAGGCAGTACTGAGGGAGCGCCGCACTGTCGGAGGGGGCAGTACTGAGGGAGCGCCGCACTGTCGAGGGGCAGTACTGAGGGAGTGCCGCACTGTCGGAGGGGCAGTACTGAGGGAGCGCCGCACTGTCGGAGGGGCAGTACTGAGGGAGCGCCGCACTGTCGGAGGGGCAGTACTGAGGGAGCGCCGCACTGTCGGAGGGGGCAGTACTGAGGGAGCGCCGCACTGTCGGAGGGGCAGTACTGAGGGAGCGCCGCACTGTCGGAGGGGCGGTACTGAGGGAGCGCCGCACTGTCGGAGGGGCAGTACTGAGGGAGCGCCGCACTGTCGGAGGGGCAGTACTGAGGGAGCGCCGCACTGTCGGAGGGTCAGGGGTCAGTACTGAGGGAGCGCCGCACTGTCGGAGGGGCAGTACTGAGGGAGCGCCGCACTGTCGGAGGGGCAGTACTGAGGGAGCGCCGCACTATCGGAGGGACAGTACTGAGGGAGCGCCGCACTGTCGGAGGGGCAGTACTGAGGGAGCGCCGCACTGTCGGAGGTGCCGTTAAACCCAGACCCCGTCTGCCCTCTCAGGTGGATGTAAAAGATCCCACGGCCACTATTGGAAGAAGAGCAGGGGGAGTTCTCCCCGGTGTCCTGGGCCCAATATTTATCCCTCAACCAACATCACTAAAACAGATGATCTGGTCATTATCACATTGCTGTTTGTGGGAGCTTGCTGTGCGCAAATTAGCTGCCGCGTTTCTCACATTACAACAGTGACCACACTTCAAAAAGTACTTCATTGGCTGTGAAGCACTTCGGGACGTCGTGAGGTTGTGAAAGGCGCTGGAGAAATGGGAGTCTGTCTTTCTTGGAGGAACAAACAAGTACTGAGGAACCACTGAACTGGTAGGAAAGGGGGTCCCTGTCAGACAGGAAACTTTCTTTCATGTAGCCTGTTCAGAAGAGTGAGCAGAGCCACCCCAGATACTGGGGAAGTGTCCAAGCCTGAACGGATTTGGGATTTGTAGATTTAAGAGTTGTTCGATTGAAAAGCAACTTCAGGCACCAAAGGGGAAATCAATCATTTGAAGGTATTTGTAGGGACATAGGAACAGGAGGAGGCCACTCAGCCCCTCGAGCCTGCTCCACCATTCAATGAGATCATGGCTGATCTGCGACCTAACTCCATATACCCGCCTTTGGCCCATATCCCTTAATCCCTTTGGTTAACAAAAATCTATCAATCTCAGATTTAAAATTAACAATTGATCTAGCATCAACTGCCGTTTGCGGAAGAGAGTTCCAAACTTCTACCACCCTTTGTGTGTAGAAGTGTTTCCTAACTTCACTCCTGAAAGGTCTGGCTCTAATTTTTAGACGATGTCCCCTAGTCCTAGACTCCCCAACCAGCGGAAATAGTTTCTCTCTCTCTACCCTATCAGTTCCAATTAATATCTTGCAAACTTTAATCAGATCACCCCTTAGCCTTCTAAATTCCAGGGAATACAACCCTAGTTTGTGTAATAACTCCTCGTAACTTAACCCTTGAAGTCCGGGTATCATTCTGGTAAACCTACGCTGCACTCCCTCCAAGGCCAATATATCCTTCCTACGGTGTGGTGCCCAGAACTGCTCCCAGTGCTCCAGGTGTGGTCTAACCAGGGCTTTGTACAGCTGCAGCATGACTACTACCCCATATCCTAAATGATTATGTCGCGCCCATAAAATGTTATTCATGCTACACGAAGTTGCGGTCACAGGAGGTTCTGAGCTTGGAGAATCTGGACAAGGAGAATGTAGAGTGCGTGAATATGTCAGACCCACAAACCACAGGAGGAAGCATAAATAATCCAAAGTCATAAGAGACAAAGTTTTACTCATACGCCCTGCAACCATAGCTTTTAAAGCCGCTGGATTGTAGGAGAAAGAGACGATGTAAGGAGCTAAGAGTTCCACAGCTTTCGGCCTGGGGAAGAAAGATGTCACGGGGAACCAACAGAATATATATTTCCAACGTAAATTGGATAGCATTCATAGACAACATGTGGCAATCACTGACATGAATCTTGTCATTCATGTGGAAATGACTTATGACATAATACTGGGCGGCCTGCTGGTGGCGCTGTCCAGGGAGAGTATAAATATTCGGGCATGGGCCCAGCTTGCTCAGGACATTCTTTAACAGGAACTAGTGAAGGACATTCTTTAACAGGAACTAGTGAAGGACAACTAGATCTCCATGTTGTAAAACAGTTGATTAAAGCTTTGTTTAATGCTTAGACCAAGTGCCTAGTAGTTTTCTTACGTCAATGACCACAGCTCGTGACACTTCGATTTTAGAATTCTCATCCTTGTTTTCAAATCCCTCCATGGCCCTCGCCCCCCTCCCTATCTCTGTAACCTCCACCAGCCCCACAACCCGCCGAGATCTCTGCGCTCCTCCAATTCTGGCCTCTTGAGCATCCCCTGATTTTAATCGCTCCACCATTGGCGGCCGTGCCTTCAGCTGCCTGGGGCCCTGAGCTCTGGAATTCCCTCCCTAAACCTCTCCGCCTCTCTCTCCTTTTTAGACACTCCTTAAAACCGACCTCTTTGAGCGCATAAATCCAGGCTGACACTCCAGTGCAGTGCTGAGGGAGCGCTGCACTGTCGCAGGTGCCGTCTTTTGGATGAGACGTTAAACCCCGCCTACCCTCTCAGGTGGACGTAAAAGATCCCACGGCACTATTTTTCGAAGAAGAGACGTGGAGTTCTCCCCCGGTGCCCTGGGCCCAATGTTTATCCCTCAACCAACATCACTAAAACAGATGATCTGGTCATTATCACATTGCTGTTTGTGGGAGCTTGCTGTGCGCAAATTAGCTGCCGCGTTTCCTACATTACAACAGTGACCACACTTCAAAAGATACTTCATTGGCTGTAAAGCGCTTTGAGACATCCGGTGGTCGTGAAAGGAGCTATATAAATGCAAGTCTTTCTTTCTCTTGGACCAAGCTTTTGATCGTCTGTCTTAATATCTCCTTATACTCGCTGGAGTATAGAAGAATGAGAGGGGATCTCATCGAAACATATAAAATTCTGACAGGTCTGGACAAACTAGATGCAGGAAGAATGTTCCCGATGGTCGGAGAGTCCAGAACCAGGGGTCATAATCTAAGGATAAGGGGTAAGCCATTTAGGACAGAAATGAGGAAGAATTTCTTCACCCAGAGAGTGGTGAACCTGTGGAATTCTCTACCACAGAAGGTAGTTGAGGCCAAGTCATTAAATATATTCAAGAAGGAGTTAGATATATTTCTTAAAGCTAAAGGGATCAAGGGATATGGGGAGAAAGCAGGGACAGGATACTGAGTTTGGATGATCAGCCATGATCTCATCGAATGGCAGAGCAGGCTCGAGGGGCCGAATGGCCTACTCCTGCTCCTATCTTCTATGTTTCTATGTTTATGTGGCTCGGAGTCAGATTTTATCTGATAATCGCTCCTGTGAAGCGCCATGGGATATTTTACTACGTTAAAGGCGCTGTATAAATACAAGTTGTTGTTGCTCTTCACTTGTGGTACCTAAGTGTTGCCCGTGAAACTTCGCAGCATATCATCTAGGTTCCAGTTGATTGCATCAATCAATCCCACCAGAGAGGTGAAAAAATTTCATCTCCTCTACCTGGGCTGAATTCAGACATAAATGCTATTGCCGAGATAATCTGCACGGTATTTATCTCCCTCCACCCCCACCAACAAAAGAGAGATGCGTGGAAAAGACTCCCAGCTCACTCATGCTCCTACAAATATCCCAGATAAATACCTCGCTGGGAATCAGTTTGAAGGCTGTAAGGATCGAGACACATGTGGGGGGCAAAATTCAGTTGCTTTGCGCCCCCCGCTGGCGCTAACCGGACGCAAAGCAACTAGCGCCCGGGCGCGGGGCCGCTGACGCCTCCCGCGAAATTCAGCGGGAGGTTAGCGGCGGCGGTCACCGGTAGCGGCCCCGCGGCGCTGCGCTTCCGGTGATGACGTCATCGCCGTGCGCAGCGCCGCGCTCGCACCCCGGCCGTGAACTTCGGTGGCTCCCCCGGACGCTATGTCCGACAGGGTCGGGGCGGGGGGGGGTAAGTGTGGCCGGGGCGGCGATAATTAAAGGGGAGGTGCTGGGCGGCCATTTTTGCCTCCTCTGCCATCCCACTTCTCTTGAGTGCCGGGCACTTTTGCCGGCACCCCAATCCCTGGTGGCCCAGCTGGGCCCCGGGTCGCGCTACGCAAGGCCCCTCCCCTTTAAGAAGGGGAGGAAGGCCTGCAGTACCGTGGCGCGTGCGCTGGCACGTAGCGCCACGATATTCCCTGGTAGCGTCCCAAGAGGGAGGGGGAGCGCTTCCAGTAGCGCCCCACCTCCTGCTGGGAGCGCTACCAGTGAAATTCGGGTGCGGGGGGCGCTAACTTTTTCGGGGCGCTATCCCGGCGAAATTTGCGCCCCAAAGGGGACGCGACCGAATTTTTGCCCCATGGGCTGCTGTAGTCGGGGTGGAGGGAGGGCAGTTTATGTGCAGAGAATACTGGAGATCTGAGGACAGATCAATATATCCGAGATTTTCTTAATTACCTTTGGGGATTCGGGGATATTTATTTTGTGCTTTTCCTCAGGGCGTTAAACAAATGGGAACGAGCCCCGTGATATAATAAATCAGACGTCTAAGGCTTGTGTCTTTGTTTGCCATGAGGTTCAAGTCATGAGCCTCAGACATTGCATGTAAAGTTTTCGATCAATCGCCATAGATCTCACGTTTCTAGTGCTAATTGATCTTGGTGCTGCGACTCCGGATGTACAACCCGCTGAAGCAACAACGCTAAAAACAGCCCTTCCCACACCTCCAGGCCCACAACATTCAAAGAGGACAAGGCATTCTATATTCTAATACAACTGTGTTGATGGGATCAGCTTCCTCCAGCTTTTCAGGTGGAGCGTTCCTGATCCCCACAACTCTCCGAGTGAAAACATTTCTCCTCCCCTCCCCTCGAGATCTTTTCCCAATGATTTGGAATCTGAGACCTCTGGTTATTGACCGAGGGAATAGTTTTTCTCCGTCTACTCTATCAAAACCCCTCATCATCCTGTAAACCTCTATTGGGTCATCTCTTCACCTTCTCTGTTCCAAGGAGAACAGTCCGAACTTCTCCAACCTCTCCTCATAGCTGAAGTCCCCCATCCCTGGTCACATCCTGGTAAACCTCCTCTGTCCCCTTTCTAAAGGCCTTTCCATCTTTCCTGAAGTGTGGAGCCCAGAATTGTCCACAATACTCCAGCTGAGGCCCAACCAGTGATTGATAAAGGTTCATCATGATCTCTTTGTCTTTACATTCCATGCCTCTATTTCTAAACACAAGTAACCCATATGCGTTTTTTTTTAGCCACCTATCAACTTGCCCGGCCACCTTTAAGGATTTCTGCCTATGCACACAGAGGTCTCTCTACTTTTCAAAATCATGCCATTTGGTGAGATACTGTTATGGGTACGTTCAGCCCAAGGTATGGTAGCTATGGTAGTATAAGAGTAGGCCATGGCCCCTCCAATGTTAGAGAGCTCTTGGGGCAGTGGGAAGTCCTTTCGCCTTAGCATAGAACATAGAAAAATAGGAGCAGGAGTAGGCCATTCGGCCCTTCGAGCCTGCTCCTCCATTCAATATGATCATGGCTGATCCGCTATCTCAATATCATATTCCCGCTCTCTCCCCATACCCCTTGATGCCTTTTGTGTCTAGAAATCTATCTATCTCCTTCTTAAATATATTCAGTGACTTGGCCTCCACAGCCTTCTGTGGTAGAGAATTCCACAGGTTCACCACCCTCTGAGTGAAGAAATTTCTCCTCATCTCAGTCCTAAATGTCCTACCCCGTATCCTGAGACTGTGACCCCTCGTTCTAGTCCCACCCCCCCCAGCCAGGGGAAACATCTTCCCTGCATCCAGTCTGTCTAGCCCTGTCAGAATTTTATACGTTTCAATGAGATCCCCTCTCATTCTTCTAAACTCTAGTGAATACAGGCCTAGTCGACCCAATCTCTCCTCATACGACAGTCCTGCCATCCCAGGAATCAGTCTGGTGAACCTTCGCTGCACTCCCTCTATGGCAAGTACATCCTTTCTTAGGTAAGGAGACCAAAACTGCACACAGTACTCCAGGTGTGGTCTCACCAAGACCCTGTATAACTGTAGTCAGACATCCTTGCTCCTGCACTCAAATCCTCTTGCAGTGAAGGCCAACATACCATTTGCCTTCCAAACTGTAGCCTAGAGAGCTGGAACTGATCGCTCCGGGCCTAGGGACCAAGTTGTTTAACTTGCCTGCCATTTAATGTAATCTGTAGAACAGTTGGATAACAAACGGCCCTGTTATTAGTCAATGTATATTAAAGCTTGCTATTTAAAAACCACTCGGGCCTGAGTCACGCGGAGGTTATTGTTACAGGACTGTTTACCGTTTGTTGCCGAGTGTAACCGCGGGAACAGCGCTAACAACACTTGAAACCTTTGCAGGTTACTGAGGTTCCTTGTCATCAGATGCCTGTGGTTAGAAGGCCCTGTTGGAGATCGGTCATTGCTTTAATGTAGTCCTGATCAGCGACCAATTTTACCTCCAATCAGTCACAAAACCACGCATAGTGCAGCATATGATAATGTATTCAATGGTTATGAATGAACAGTTCATGTCAGCCTTGGCTCAGTGGGTAGCACACTCGCCTCTGAGTCAGAAGGTTGTGGGTTCGAGCCCCACTCCAGAGACTTGAGCACAAAAATCCAGTCTGACACTCCCAGTGCAGTGCTGAGGGAACGCCACACTGTCGGAGGGGCAGTACTGAGGGAGCGCCGCACTGTCGGAGGAACAGGACTGAGGGAGCGCCGCACTGTCGGAGGGGCAGTACTGAGGGAGCGCCGCACTGTCGGAGGGGCAGTACTGAGGGAGCACCGCACTGTCGGAGGGGCAGTGCTGAGGGAGCGCCGCACTGTCAGAAGGGCAGTACTGAGGGAGCGCCGCACTGTCAGAGGGGCAGTACTGAGGGAGCACCGCACTGTCGGAGGGGCGGTACTGAGGGAGCGCCGCACTGTCGGAAGGGCAGTACTGAGGGAGCGCCGCACTGTCAGAGGGGCAGTACTGAGGGAGCACCGCACTGTCAGAGGGGCAGTACTGAGGGATCGCCGCACTGTCGGAGGGGCAGGACTGAGGGAGCGCCGCACTGTCGGAGGAGCAGTACTGAGGGAGCACCGCACTGTCGGAGGGGCAGTACTGAGGGAGCGCCGCGCTGTTGGAGGGGGAATACTGAGTGAGCACCGCACTGTCAGAGGGGCTGTACTGAGGGAGCGCCGCACTGTCGGAGGGGCAGTACTGAGGGAGCGCTGCACTGTCGGAGGGGCAGTACTGAGGGAGCGCTGCACTGTCGGAGGGGCAGTAATGAGGGAGCGCCGCACTGTCGGAGGGTCAGTACTGAGGGAGTGCCGCACTGTCGGAGGGGCAGTACTGAGGGAGCGCCGCACTGTCAGAGGGGCGGTACTGTCGGAGTGCCGCACTGTCGGAGGGACAGTACTGAGGGAGCGCCGCACTGTCAGAAGGGGCAGTAATGAGGGAGCGCCGCACTGTCGGAGGGGCAGTACTGAGGGAGCGATGCACTGTCGGAGGGGCAGTACTGAGGGAGCGCCGCACTGTTGGAGGGGCAGCACTGAGGGAGTGTTGCATTGTCGGAGGGGCAGTACTGAGGGAGTTGGAGGTGCCGTCTTTCAGATGAGACGTTAAACCGAGGCCCCGTCTGCTCTCTCAGGTGGATGTAAAAGATCCCACGGCCACTATTGGAAGAAGAGCAGGGGGAGTTCTCCCCGGTGTCCTGGGGCCAATATTTATCCCTCAACCAACATCACTAAAACAGATGATCTGGGTCATTAGCACATTGCTGTTTGTGGGAGCTTGCTGTGCGCAAATTGGCTGCTGCGTTTCCTACATTACAACAGTGACCACACTTCAAAAAAGTACTTCATTGGCTGTAAGGCGCTTTGGGACGTCCTGAGGTGGTGAAAGGCGCTGGAGAAGTGCAAATCTTTCTTTTTTTAATTGAAAGGCGGAACAGGCTCGAGGGCTGAATGGCCTCCTTCAGTTCCTGTGTGAGCTCGGGAGAATAATGAATACCTGGGAATGAATTGTACAGTCAGTAATGAGTACCAGTGAGTGTATTCGGATATAAGGTGGTTGGGGGCCACAGAGAGCAGTGTACCATTCTGGGGCAGGGTGAACAATAGCTCTCGAGAGAACAATAGATCCTTGGGGGTGCGTTTTACAGTCAGTGATAGATTACTGATTGAAGAAAGCGATTTCAACCATCGCCACCCAGGGCAGTTGAGGTTGCGCTGGTTACATACTTGACCTGGAGCTGCTGAAGTATTGAGTAGAATGAGCTTATATTCTCTGGAGTTTAGAAGAATGATGAGGTGATCTCATTGAAACATAGAAAATTCTCAGAGACCTTGACAGGGTTGGCAGTCCCTCGGAACCGAGGATGACTTACTTCCACACTAAAAATGAGTTCTCAGGTGACTGATGAGTCCAATGCGGGACCTACAGTCTCTGTCACAGGTGGGGCAGATGGTGGGTGAGGTGCTTGGGATGACGTGCGCTGTTTGCGCTTGGCTTCCACTTGCTCCCGGCGAAGAGACTCGAGGTGTTCGGCGCCTTCCCGGATGCTTCTCCTCCACTTTGTGCGGTCTTGGGCCAGGGATTCCCAGGTGTCGGTGTGGGGATGTTGCACTTTTTCAAGGAGGCTTTGAGGGTGTCCTTGAAGCGTTTCCTCTGCCCACCTGGGGCTCTCTTGCTGTGTCGGAGCTCCGAGTAGAGCGCTTGTTTTGGGAGTCTCGTACCGGGCAAGCGGACGATGTGGCCCATCCATCGAAATCTAGAACTAGGGGTTATAGTCTCAGGATAAGGGGTCGGCCATTTAGGACTGAGATGAGGAGGAACTTCTTCACTCAGAGGGTTGTGAATCTTTGGAATTTTCTACCCCAGAGGGCAGTGGAGCCTCAGTCGTTGATTATATTCAAAACAGAGATCGATAGATTTTTGAATATTAAGAGAATCAGGGGATATGGGGATAATGCAGGAAAGTGGAGATGAGGTGGACATCAGCCATGATCTTATTGAATGGCGGAGCAGGCTCGAAGGGCAGTATGGCCGACTCCTGCTGCTATTTCTTATGTTCTTATAACATGGAGACCAGAACTGCGAGGTTATCCAGTTTGGTGTCAAAAACAGAAAGGCAGACTATTATCTGAATGGCAATAGATTGGGAGAAGGGGAAGTGCAACGTGACCTGGGTGTCCTTGTGCACCAGTCGCTGAAGGTAAGCATGCAGGTGCAGCAGGCGGTGAAGAAGGCAAATGGTATGTTGGCCTTCATAGCGAAAGGGTTTGAGTATAGGAACAGGGATGTCCTGCTGCAGTTGTACAGGGCCTTGGTGAGACCACACCTTGAGTACTATGTGCAGTTTTGGTCGCCTTATCTGAGGAAGGATGTTCTTGCCATGGAAGGAGTTCAGCGAAGATTCACAAGGCTGATACCTGGGATGGCAGGAATGACATATGAGGAGAGATTGGGTCGATTGGGCTTATACTCGCTGGAGTATAGAAGAATGAGAGGGGATCTCATCGAAACATATAAAATTCTGACAGGTCTGGACAAACTAGATGCAGGAAGAATGTTCCCGATGGTTGGAGAGTCCAGAACCAGGGGTCATAATCTAAGGATAAGGGGTAAGCCATTTAGGACAGAAATGAGGAAGAATTTCTTCACCCAGAGAGTGGTGAACCTGTGGAATTCTCTACCACAGAAGGCAGTTGAGGCCAAGTCATTAAATATATTCAAGAATGAGTTAGATATATTTCTTAAAGCTAAAGGGATCAAGGGATATGGGGAGAAAGCAGGGACAGGGTACTGAGTTTGGATGATCAGCCATGATCTCATCGAATGGCGGAGCAGGCTCGAGGGGCCGAATGGCCGACTCCTGCTCCTATCTTCTATGTTCTATGTTAAGTGTGGACTAACAAAGGGTTCTCTACAAGTTTAACAATAAGTAATGAGCAATGGGTACCTGTGAGTGAGTCAGAAAGCACGGTAGTTCCTTGGCAGCGAGTTGCACAGTTAGTAATGAATACTCACCGAGGAATTATAGAGAGAGAATGGAGGATCCTTGAGGGAGAATTACCTCGGAACAATGAATAGCTGTGAGTGAGTTATGCGGACAATAATGGATCCTCGGGAGCGAGTTGCACAGTGAGTAATGAGGCAAGGATGCAAATCCAAAAAGATGAAATTAAAGTTTAACATACTTGACTATAAAAAGCACATCTTAAACATTCCCCAGGTTACATGAAGAGATTTATTTCAGCAACGCTGCTATTTATTTATCTACCCAGTCGGTAAATCAAAGAATACAGCACAGAAGGAGGTCATTCGGCCCATCGAGTCTGCGCCGGCTCTATCGACGAGCAATCCAGTTGCCTCTGAGTTAGAAGGTCGTGGGTTCGAGTCCCACTCCAGAGACTTCAACACAAAAATCCAAGCCAACACTCCCAGTGCCAGTACTGAGGGAGCGCCGCACTGTCGGAGGGGCAATACTGAGGGAGCGCCTCACTGTCGGAGGGGCGGTACTGAGGGAGCGCCGCACTGTCGGAGGGGCGGTACTGAGGGAGCGCCGCACTGTCAGAGGGGCAATACTGAGGGAGCGCCTCACTGTCGGAGGGGCGGTACTGAGGGAGCGCCGCACTGTCGGAGAGGCAGTACTGAGGGAGCGCCGCACTGTCGGAGGGGCAGTACTGAGGGAGCGCCGCACTGTCGGAGAGGCAGTACTGAGGGAGCGCCACACTGTCGGAGGGGCAGTACTGAGGGAGCGCCGCACTGTCGGAGGGGCGGTACTGAGGGAGCGCCGCACTGTCGGAAGGGCTGTATTGAGGGAGCGCCGCACTGTCGGAGGGGCAGTACTCAGGAAGCGTGCACTGTCGGAGGGGCTGTACTGAAGGAGCGCCGCACTGTCGGAGGGGCGGTACTGAAGGAGCGCCGCACTGTCGGAGGGGCAGTACTGAGGAAGCGCCGCACTGTCGGAGGGGCGGTACTGAAGGAGCGCCGCACTGTCGGAGGGGCAGTACTGAGGGAGCGCCGCACTGTCGGAGAGGCAGTACTGAGGGAGCGCCGCACAGTCGGAGGGGCAGTACTGAGGGAGCGCCGCACTGTCAGAGGGGCAATACTGAGGGAGCGCCTCACTGTCGGAGGGGCAGTACTGAGGGAGCGCCGCACTGTCGGAGGGGGCAGTACTGAGGGAGCACCGCACTGTCGGAGGGGCAGTACTGAGCGAGCACCGCACTGTCGGAGGGGCGGTACTGAAGGAGCGCCGCACTGTCGGAAGGGCAGTACTGAGGGAGCGCCGCACTGTCGGAGAGGCAGTACTGAGGGAGCGCCGCACTGTCGGAGGGGCAGTGCTGAGGGAGCGCCGCACTGTCGGAGGGGCAGTACTGAGGAAGCGTGCACTGTCGGAGGGGCTGTACTGAAGGAGCGCCGCACTGTCGGAGGGGCGGTACTGAAGGAGCGCCGCACTGTCGGAGGGGCAGTACTGAGGGAGCGCCGCACTGTCGGAGAGGCAGTACTGAGGGAGCGCCGCACTGTCGGAGGGGCAGTACTGAGGGAGCGCCGCACTGTCGGAGGGGCAGTACTGAGGGAGCGTCGCACTGTCGGAGGGGCAGTACTGAGAGAGCTTCGCACTGTCGGAGGGGCAGTACTGAGGGAGCGCCGCACTGTCGGAGGGGCAGTACTGAGGGAGCGCCGCACTGTCGGAGGGGCGGTACTGAGGGAGCGCCGCACTGTCGGAGGGGCGGTACTGAGGGAGCGTCGCACTGTCGGAGGGGCAGTACTGAGGGAGCACCGCACTGTCGGAGGGGGCAGTACTGAGGGAGCGCCGCACTGTCGGAGGGGCGGTACTGAGGGAGCGCCGCACTGTCGGAGGGGCGGTACTGAGGGAGCGCCGCACTGTCGGAGGGGCAGTACTGAGGGAGCGCCGCACTGTGGGAGGGGCAGTACTGAGGGAGCGCCGCACTGTCGAAGGGGCGGTACTGAGGGAGCGCCGCACTGTCGGAGGGGCAGTACTGAGGGAGCGCCGCACTGTGGGAGGGGCAGTACTGAGGGAGCACCGCACTGTCGGAGCTGTCATCTTTCAGATGAGACGTTAAACCGAGGCCCCGTCTGCCCTCTCAGGTGGACATAAAAGATCCCAGGGCCACTATTGGAAGAGGAGCAGGGGGAGTTCTCCCCGGTGTCCTGGGGCCAATATTTACCCCTCAACCAACATCACTCAAACAGATGATCTGGTCATTATCACATTGCTGTTTGTGGGAGCTTGCTGTGCGCAAATTGGCTGCCGTGTTTCCTACATTACAACAGTGACTACACTTCAAAAGTACTTCAGACGCTTTGGGACGTCGAGAAAGAATTTTTTATGCATCAATGAGGTGACCTCTGATTCATCTGAACTGAAGAGAACAGAGGCCCACTCTACTCGCCTGTGAAGCACGTGTAGCACTTACAAGAAGTGCCTGTTTTCGCAGGTCTCCTCTGGAGTTCCCCAACGGTGAGCCAGAGAATATGTTGTTTTCGAACAGAGTTATTTCATTAAGTAAATGACCCGAAAGACGGCACCTCCGACAGTGCAGCACACCCTCCGCACTGCACAGGAGCATCAGCCTAGATGTTTGTGCTGAAGTCTCTGGAGTGGGACTTGAACCCACGATCCGGATGACTCAAGAGGCGAGAGAGATACCCACTGAGCCATGGCTTGACAGGGCCGCTGCGGAGGGGCTGTTTCCCCCCTGGGCTGGGGAGTCTAGAACCAGGGGTCACAGTCTCAGAATAAGGGGTCGACCATTTAGGACTGAGATGAGGAGGAATCTCTTCATAGAAACAGAGAAACATAGAAGATAGGAGCAGGAGTAGGCCATTCGGCCCCTCGAGCCTGCTCCGCCATTCGATGAGATCATGGCTGATCTTCCAAACTCAGTACCCTGTACCTGCCTTCTCCCCATATCCCTTGATACCTTCTTCACTCAGTGGGTGGTGAATCTTTGGAATTCTCTACCCCAGATGGCTATGGATGCTCAGTCGTTGAGTATATTCAAGACAGAGATCGATAGATTTTTGGACACTCAGGGAGTCGAGGGATATGGGGATCGGGCGGGAAAGTGGAGTTGAGGTCGAAGATCAGCCATGATCTTATTGAATGGCGGAGCAGGCTCGAGGGGCCGAATGGCCGACTCCTGCTCCTAGTTCTTATGTCCTTATGACCACACTGACGCACCGTGAGGAACGCCGGGGAAGATCTGTTTCTATGACGAAGTTTTGCCTGGAGCGCGTACTCCAGGCAATTTGAGCCGAACCTGTCCAGCAGGTACAGGGTGGATTCGTGTCGTAAGTCGCTTTTACAACCTGCCTGAGCTAACACTCCATTAACATTACCCCCCCCGACACGTTCTGCGACAGATACAAAAAACAATCTTGGAGGAATACAAGTACATCATCCACCAATCTGAGCGAGCGAACGCAACTGCTCCCTGATTGAACTCAGCAGTTTAGGAGCAGCCACAGTGACCTAGATTTACTTCCTAGAAGCCGGCACCTTAACATTGCACGATTCGCAGATCTCCTTGGCTCTCCCGGGCGCGCTCGCTCCTGCCCAGCTACAGTTCCACATGCCTCCGCCGGTTCCCTCTCGGTTACGCTCGTTACTCCCACAACCTGTGCAAACTTCGCCCCCCCGCTCCCTGCCCGCTTCCCCCCCCCCCATGTGCCAGTTACTTAACTCTATCCAATCTCCTCTTAACCTTCTCTGCTCCAAGGAGAACAACCCCAGCTTCTCCAGGCTCTCCACGTAACTGAAGTCCCTCATCCCTTGTACCATTCCGGTCAATCTCCCCTTAACCTTCTCTGCTCCAAGGAGAACAACCCCAGCTTCTCCAGGTTCTCCAGGTAACTGCAATCCCTCATCCCTGGTACGATTCTGGTCAATCTCTTCCGCACCCTCTCCAAAGCCTTCACGCCTTTCCTAAAGTTCGGTGGCCCAGAATTGGACACAGGACTCCAGCTGGGACCGAACTAGTGTTCTATCGAGGTACCAGTTAATCCCTCCCTCTGTCCTCCGTCGGTTTATTCAAGTGATTTTCTCAGCTCTTGCCTCATTGTTCTGCAGCCGCGCGGCCAGCAATGTTGACATTCTTTAATCTCTGAATTCCGAAAATAAATCAGCCCGTGCTGCCTCTTCTCCCCAAGGGTCTGCGGATCAGATCGATGGGTTATTTATTTTTCTGGCCCACGAACCAGGGCACGAACCTTGTGAACTGCGCTGGAGATTTAGAAGATTTATCGGGGCTCTAAATCACAGGGCTCACCTGAGGAGAAGCTTGGAGGGGAACTGAATCTCAAAGAGGCTAGCCGGGAATGTCGTCAAGGAAATCTTTGCACAGACATCAGTTTAACTGCTCCGTTTTGGCTGGATTGAGAGGGCTTCAGTTCCTTCAGTTATTTTTTTTTTAGTCGTTTATGGGATGTGGGCGTCGCTGGCAAGGCCCAGCATTTATTGCCCATCCCTAATTGCCCCTTGAGAAGGTGGTGGTGAGCTGCCTTCTTGAACCGCTGCAGTCCGTGTGGTGAAGGTGCTCCCACAGTGCTGTTAGGGAGGGAGTTCCAGGATTTTGACCCAGCGACGATGAAGGAACGGCCCGATATATTTCCAAGTCAGGATGGTGTGTGACTTGGAGGGGAACTTGGAGGTAGTGATGTTCCCATGTGCCCGCTGCCCTTGTCCTTCTAGGTGGAAGAGGTCGCGGGTTTGGGCGGTGCTGCCGAAGAAGCCTTGGCGAGTTGCTGCAGTGCATCTTCTAGATGGTACACACTGCAGCCACGGTGCGCCAGTGGTGGAGGGAGTGAATGTTTAAGGTGGTGGACGGGGTGCCGATCAAGCGGGCTGCTTTGTCCTGGATGGTGTAGCGCTACTTGGGTGTTGTTGGAGCTGCACTCATCCAGGCAAGTGGAGAGTATTCCATCACACTCCCGACTTGTGCCTTGTAGATGGTGGAAAGGCTTTGGGGAATCAGGAGGTGAGACACTCGCCGCAGAATACCCAGCCTCTGACCTGCTCTCGTAGCCACAGTATTTATGTGGTTGGTCCAGTTAAGTTTCTGGTCAATGGTGACCCCCAGGATGTTGATGGTGGGGGATTCGGTGATGGTAATGCCGATGAATGTCAAGGGGGAACCAGGGTATTGTTGCTGGCCCCCTCTCCACAATGCATGATCTGTGGCAAGCTATCTGGTCCCGCCGAGCAGCTGGGTTTGGGACCTCTAGTCCTCACTCCTGATCACTATCACAAGAATTAGGAGCAAGAGTAGGCCATACGGCACCTCGAGCCAATTTGCGCACAGCAAGCTCCCACAACAGCAATGTGATAATGACCAGATGATCTGTTCTTTAGTGATGTGAGTTGAGGGATAAATATTGACCCCAGGACACCGGGGAGAACTCCCCCTGCTCTTCTATCAATAGTGACCGTGGGATCTTTAACATCCACCTGAGAGGGCAGACGGGGCCTCGGTTTAACGTCTCATCCGAAAGACGGTAAGGAGTAGCCAAAGCAGGCAACATCAGTCAACCACCGCCATCTCAGCCAGATCCAATTGACAAGCAAGACCCTCTCTACGTGCAGCAGGACGCCAGTGCAACTCCGCAGCCCCAACAGCTCACGCTTCCCTTACACTTGAGAATCACTTCGAATCAGTTGCAGGCCAGGTGTTGGACATTATCCACAAACAACCAGATGAAAGAGAGAAGCGCGGCGGCAATAGAGACACTGAAATTATTCATAGGGCGCTCAATTTATTCAAGAGATTTTATGCACTTGCGTGGTGCATTATACTGAGAATGGCTGCAAAATATTGATGGCAGCTTTGGGACATGTAAAAGAAAGAGAGACTCGCATTTCTCCAGCGCCTTTCACCACCTCAGGACGTCCCAAAGCGCTATACAGCCAATGAAGTACTTTTTGAAGTGTAGTCACTGTTGTAATGTAGGAAACGCGGCAGCCAATTTGCGCACAGCAAGCTCCCACAAACAGCAATATGATAATGACTGGATAATCTGTTTCGAAACATAGAAACATAGAAAAATAGGAGCAGGAGTCGGCCATTCGGCCCTTCGAGCCTGCTCCGCCATTCAGTATGATCATGGCTGATCCTCTATCTCAATACCATATTCCCGCTCTCTCCCCATACCCTTGATGCCTTTTGTATCTAGAAATCTATCTATCTCCTTCTTAAATATATTTAGTGACTTGGCCTCCACAGCCTTCTGTGGTAGAGAATTCCACAGGTTCACCACCCTCTGAGTGAAGAAATTTCCCCTCATCTCAGTCCCTAATGTCCTACCCCGTATCCTGAGACTGTGACCCCTAGTTCTAGACCCCCCAGCCAGTTTTTAGTGATGTTGATTGAGGGATAAATATTTGTCCCAGGACACTGGGGGGTGAACTCTTGCTTCAAAATTGGCTGCCGTGTTCCCCACATTACAACAGTGACCACACTTCAAAAAGTACTTCATTGGCTGTAAAGCGCTTTGGGACGTCCTGAGGTGGTGAAAGGCGCTATAGAAATGCAAGTCTTTCTTTCTATCCACCCCTAACAACAAGGAGAACTTTCAGGAGGGCTAAACCACGTCAAAGTGCAAGCTGAGAAACTGGAATATAAAGGAACATCAACAGACATGTATCTGTTAGACAATGGCAGCTGGTAACCAAGATCAAGGCTTGGGTTTCTGTTGGGTCAGCAGAATGGACTGGTAGAGTCTTGAGATAAGACCCTCATTAAACTTCAACAAGTGACACGCATGATGCAGTAACCCCACTAAACTTTGAACCAACCATGAACAACAAGGGATACAGGTACACCTGTAGAACAAATCACTGAGATGGCCATGATTACATGGGATATACGGCACAGAAACTGGCCATTCGGCCCGAACCAGTCCATGCCGGCGTTTATGCTCCACTCCAGCCTCCTCCTATCTTTCCTCATCTAAATCGATCAGCATAACCCTCTATTCTCTTCTTCCTCTATCAGGTCACCCCTCAGCCTTCTCTGGTTGAGTGTGAGGAGGGCACTGAATGCTTCCCTTGTAAGAACAGAATAAATAGGAGCAGGAGGCGGCCATTCGGCCCCTCAAGCCTGCTCCACCGTTCAATAAGATCATGGCTGATCTTCTACCTCATCTCCACCTTCCCGCCCGATCCCTATATCCCTTGATTCCCTTAATATTCAAAAATCTATCGATCTCAGTCTTGAATATACTCAACGACTGAGCATCCACAGCCCTCTGGGGTAGAGAATTCCAAAGATTCACCACCCTCTGAGTGAAGAAATTCCTCCTCATCTCAGTCCTAAATGCCCGACCCCTTATCCTGAGACTGTGACCCCTGGTTCTAGACTCTCCAGCCAGGAGGAAACATCCTCCCTGCATCTACCCTGTCAAGCCCTGTCAGAATTTTGTATGTTTCAATGAGATCACCTCTCATTCTTCTAAACTCCAGAGAATATAGGCCTAGTCTACTCAATCTCTCCTCATAGGACAATCCCCCTGACATGAATCGTCTCATTCATGTATGAAGTAATACTGGGTGGCCTGCTGGTGGCGCTGTCCAGGGAGAGTATAAATACTCGGGCATGGGCACAGCTTGCTTGGGACATTCCTCAACAGGAACTAATGAAGGACACAACTAGACCTCCATGTTGAAAAACAGTTGATTAAAGCTTTGTTTAACACTTAGACCAAGTGTCTAGTAGTTTTCTTACATCACTCCCCATCCCAGGAATCAGTCTGGTGAACCTTTGTTGCACTCCGTCTATGGCAAGTATATCCTTCCTTAGGCAAGGAGACCAAAACTGTACACAATACTCCAGGTGTGGCCTCACCAAGGCCCTATATAATTGCAGTAAGATGTCTTTACTCTTATACTCAAATCCTCTTGTAATAAAGGCCAACATACCATTTGCTTTCCTAATTGCTTGCTGTACCTGCATGTTAACTTTCAGTGATTCATGTACGAGGACACCCAGGTCCCTCTGAACACCAACATTTCCCAATCATCTCACCATTGAAAAAATACTCTGCTTTTCTATTTTTCTACTGTGTTCTGTTGTATCAGCCTTGCCCAGACACTCAGAGAATGAACTCATTCCTGGTGGCGATTCACTCCAGAGACAGGGGAGGGGGAGAATCTTAACCCCCAGAAACTGGCGGGCCGGGAGGTAAAAGCATTAAAAAATCTCAAACCCGAAGCCCAACTTGCCTACTTCCAGATGTAATGGAGGCGGGACGGGCGGGGAGGCGACCAGTCCACTCCCAGGGAGGCGGGTTGGTCATTCAACTGTTGTAGTGAGGCTGCACGCCTCAGTTTTTATCTCCATTTTAATGTTCATGCTGGCCGGCCGAGTTTCGCGCAGCTGAAGGGAGGCGAGGACTGCTGGATCTAGCAGGTAAGTGCCGTTCAATTGCCTTCCCACTTACCTGCTAGATCCCGCTTGCCTGCTTCCCCACGATCTCCAACTGACCCGGTCATCCTGATCTCCCCCCCGACGACTTTGATCTCCCCTCCGGCCCCCCTCACCGATGTCTCTGGACACCACCCCCCACCCCTTTCGATCCAAGACTCCCCCTGCACCACCCCCACCCGGGCTCTCCCTCCCTGCGCTCCGCTCCCCGGCTGCGGCCTGGTGCCCAAGGCCTGCCCGCCCGACAGCCATCCGCAATCTGGTTGGCTGCACCGGGAAACAAACGGTAAACAGGTCATGCCGTTAAATTCGGCAGGGCCTGAGGGAAATCCGTTCTTCCGGGATAGCGGACCACAAAACTGACTCCCCACTCCCTTTGTTTATCGATTCACGGGATGTGGGCGTCGCTGGCAAGGTCCAGCGTTTATTGCCAATCCCTAATTGCCCCTTGAGAAGGTGGTGGTGAGCCGCCTTCTTGAACCGCTGCAGTCTGTGTGGTGAAGGTGCTCCCACAGCGCTGTTAGGGAGGGAGTTCCAGGATTTTGACCCAGTGACGATGAAGGATCGGCCCGATATATGTCCAAGTCAGGATGGTGTGTGACTTGGAGGGGAACTTGGAGGTGGTGGTGTTCCCATGCGCCTGCTGCCCTTGTCCTAGGTGGAAGAGGTCGCGGGTTTGGGAGGTGCCTTCCCACCTCTAAACTAATATCGGGATCACTGTCTCAACTCCAGCATCCAAGTGGCAGGAACGTAACGCTCGTCTTTGATACGATAAATGGTCATTCTGCTCGCAGCAACAGACTTCATTGCATTTATGCTTGTATTTTGATCTAAAGAAAGCTCTTTGCATGCCCAGCAATACGGGACTGCCCATCAGTGATCCGGAACTGTGCCACACTCTCATTTTACTGTCACATATCACTGAAATATTGCCAGTCGCACCGACAGTAGGTTTTATATGCATGATGGTGAAGCGATTAAAATCGGGGGGATGCTCAAGAGGCCAGAATCTGAGGAGCGCAGAGATCTCGGGGGGTTGTGAGGCTGGAGGAGGTTACAGAGATAGGGAGGGGCGAGGCCATGGAGGGATTTGAAAACAAGGATGAGAATTTTGAAATCAAAGCGTTGCCAGACCGGGAGCCAATGTAGATCAGTGAGCACAGGGGGTGATGGGTGAACGGAACTTGGTGCGAGTTAGGACACGGGGCAGCCGAGTTTTGGATGACCTCAAGTTTACGGAGGGTGGAATGTGGGAGGCCGGCCAGGAGAGCGTTGGAATAGTCAAGTCTCGAGGTAACAAAGGCAATGGATGCACTGGGGGGAGATGGCTGAACCCAGGCAGGGTTATTTTACACAAAAGCAAAATACATATATAGTATATCAGAGAGTGTTACAGTGAGGGGTGTGGGGTATATCAGAGAGTGTTACAGTGAGGGGTGTGGGGTATATCAGAGTGTGTTACAGTGAGGGGTGTGGGGTATATCAGAGTGTGTTACAGTGAGGGGTGTGGGGTATATCAGAGAGTGTTATAGTGAGGGGTGTGGGGTATATCAGAGAGTGTTACAGTGAGGGGTGTGGGGTATATCAGAGAGTGTTACAGTGAGGGGTGTGGGGTATATCAGAGAGTGTTACAGTGAGGGGTGTGGGGTAAATCAGAGAGTTACAGTGAGGGGTGTGGGGTATATCAGAGAGTGTTACAGTGAGGGGTGTGGGGTATATCAGAGAGTGTTACAGTGAGGGGTGTGGGGTAAATCAGAGAGTTACAGTGAGGGGTGTGGGGTATATCAGAGAGTGTTACAGTGAGAGGTGTGGGGTATATCAGAGAGTGTTACAGTGAGGGGTGTGGGGTATATCAGAGTGTTCCAGTGAGGGGTGTGGGGTGTATCAGAGAGTGTTACACTGAGGGGTGTGGGGTATATCAGAGTATTACAGTGAGGGGTGTGGGGTATATCAGAGAGTGTTACAGTGAGGGGTGTGGGGTATATCAGAGTGTTACAGTGAGGGGTGTGGGGTATATCAGAGAGTGTTACAGTGAGGGGTGTGGGGTATATCAGAGAGTGTTACAGTGAGGGGTGTGGGGTATATCAGAGAGTGTTACAGTGAGGGGTGTGGGGTATATCAGAGTGTTACAGTGAGGGGTGTGGGGTATATCAGAGAGTGTTACAGTGAGGGGTGTGGGGTATATCAGAGAGTGTTACAGTGAGGGGTGTGGGGTATATCAGAGTGTTACAGTGAGGGGTGTGGGGTATATCAGAGTATTACAGTGAGGGGTGTGGCGTATATCAGAGTGTTACAGTGAGGGGTGTGGGGTATATCAGAGTGTTACAGTGAGGGGTGTGGGGTATATCAGAGTATTACAGTGAGGGGTGTGGGGTATATCAGAGTGTTGCAGTGAGGGGTGTGGGGTATATCAGAGTATTACAGTGAGGGGTGTGGGGTATATCAGAGTATTACAGTGAGGGGTGTGGGGTATATCAGAGTGTTACAGTGAGGGGTGTGGGGTATATCAGAGTGTTACAGTGAGGGGTGTGGGGTATATCAGTGTGTTACAGTGAGGGGTGTGGGGTATATCAGAGTGTTACAATGAGGGGTGTGGGGTATATCAGAGTGTTACAGTGAGGGGTGTGGGGTATATCAGAGTGTTACAGTGAGGGGTGTGGGGTATATCAGAGTGTTACAGTGAGGGGTGTGGGGTATATCAGTGTGTTACAGTGAGGGGTGTGGGGTATAGCAGAGTATTACAGTGAGGGGTGTGGCGTATATCAGAGTGTTACAGTGAGGGGTGTGGGGTATATCAGAGTATTACAGTGAGGGGTGTGGCGTATATCAGAGAGTTACAGTGAGGGGTGTGGGGTATATCAGAGTGTTACAGTGAGGGGTGTGGGGTATATCAGAGTATTACAGTGAGGGGTGTGGGGTATATCAGAGTGTTACAGTGAGGGGTGTGGGTTATATCAGAGTGTTACAGTGAGGGGTGTGGGGTATATCAGAGCGTTACAGTGAGGGGTGTGGGGTATATCAGAGTGTTACAGTGAGTGAGTGGGGTATATCAGAGTGTTACAGTGAGGGGTGTGGGGTATATCAGACAGTGTTACAGTGAGGGGTGTGGGGTATATCAGAGTGTTACAGTGAGGGGTGTGGGGTAGATCAGAGCGTTACAGTGAGGGGTGTGGGGTATATCAGAGTGTTACAGTGAGTGAGTGGGGTATATCAGAGTGTTACAGTGAGGTGTGTGGGGTATATCAGAGTGTTACAGTGAGGGGTGTGGGGTATATCAGAGCGTTACAGTGAGGGGTGTGGGGTATATCAGAGTGTGTTACACTGAGGGGTGTGGGGTATATCAGAGTGTTACAGTGAGTGGTGTGGGGTATATCAGAGTGTTACAGTGAAGGGTGTGGGGTATATCAGAGAGTGCTATATAGGAGGGTGTAACAGACAATGGTGTGGGATACATGAGAGATGAATATCACAACAACAAGAACTTGTATTTATATAGCGCTTTTAATGTAGTAAAACGTCCCAAGGCCCTTCACAGAAGCGATTATCAAACAAAATTTGACACCAAGCCACATAAGGAGATATTAGGGACAGGCGAGCAAAAGCTTGGTCAAAGAGGGAGGTTTTAAGCAGCGTCTTAAAGGAGGAGAGAGAGGCGGAGAGGTTTAGGGAGGGAATTCCAGAGCTCGGGGCCCAGGCAGCTGAAGGCACGGCCGCCAATGGTGGAGCGATTAAAATCGGGGGATGCTCAAGAGGCCAGACGGAGGGTTGTAGGGCTGGAGGAGGTAACAGAGATAGGGAGGGGGTGCGAGGGCCACAGAGGGATTTGAAAACAAGGATGAGAATATTAAAATCGAGGCGTTGCCACGGTTACATGGGTCAGATCCAGTCTGCCTCTCGGACAGCAACAGGGAGTCAGTTTGCATTAGAATCAGGTCGTGCCTTCAGCTATGCAGCAAAGCCCTGATGATGAAGATGCACGACAATGTGATGATCACCTGCCAGTCTAGATAGCTTCGGATTAATAAAACTGCATTTATTTCAGATGAGATGTGAAACCAAACCACCTTCAAAATATAAACGAAAGAAAGACTCCCATTTCTCCAGCGCCTATCACCACCACAGGACGTCCCAAAGCGCTTTACAGCCAATGAAGTTCTTTTTGAAGTGTGGTCACTATTGTAATGTAGGAAACGCGGCAGCCAATTTGCGCACAGCAAGCTCCCACAAACAGCAATGTGATAATGACCAGATCATCTGTTTTTAGTGATGTTGGTCGAGGGTTGAATATTGGCCCCAGGACACCGGGGAGAACTCCCCCTGCTCTTCTTCAACTAGTGGCCGTGGGATCTTTTACATCCACGTGAGAGGGCAGACGGGGCCTCAATTTAGTGTCTCATCTGAAAGACGGCACCTCCAACAATGCGGCGCTCCCTCAGTACCGCCCCTCCGACAGTGCAGCGCTCCCTCAGTACCGCCCCTCCGACAGTGCAGCACTCCCTCAGTACTGCCCCTCCAACAGTGCAGCGCTCCCTCAGTACCGGACTGGGAGTGTCAGCCTGGATTATGGGCTCAAGTCTTTGGAGTGGGACTCGAACCCACGACCTTCTGACTCACAGGCAAGAGAGAGTGCTACCCACTGACCCACGGCTGACACCAATAAGCAGGACCGCTATAATCTCAACCAGGGCCACAGTGGCAGCTGTCGCACTGTCGGAGGGGCAGTACCGAGGGAGAGCCGCACTGTCGGAGGGGCAGTACTGAGGGAGCGCCAAACTGTCGACGGGGCGGTACTGAGGGAGCGCCTCACTGTCGGAGGGGCAGTACTGAAGGAGCGCCGCACTGTCGGAGGGGCAGTACTGAGGGAGCGCCGCACTGTCGGAGGGGCAGTACTGAGGGAGCGCCGCACTGTCGGAGGGGCAGTACAGAGGGAGCGCCGCACTGTCGGAGGAGCAGTACTGAGGGAGCGCCGCACTATCGGAGGGGCGGTACTGAGGGAGCGCCGCACTGTCAGAGGGGCAGTACTGAAGGAGCGCCGCACTGTCGGAGGGGCAGTACTGATGGAGCGCCGCACTGTCGGAGGGGCAGTACTGAGGGAGCGCCACACTGTCAGAGGGACAGTACTGAGGGAGCGCCGCACTGCGGAGGGGCGGTACTGAGGGAGCGCCGCACTGTCGGAGGGGCAGTACTGAAGGAGCGCCGCACTGTCGGAGGGGCAGTACTGAGGGAGCGCCGCACTGTCGGAGGGGCAGTACTGAGGGAGCGCCGCACTGTCGGAGGGGCAGTACAGAGGGAGCGCCGCACTGTCGGAGGGGCAGTACTGAAGGAGCACCGCATTGTCGGAGGGGCAGTGCTGAGGGAGCGCCGCACTGTCGGAGGGGCAGTACAGAGGGAGCGCCGCACTGTCGGAGGGGCAGTGCTGAGGGAGCGCCGCACTGTCGGAGGGGCGGTACTGAGGGAGCGCCGCAATGTCGGAGGGGCGGTACTGAGGGAGCGCCGCATTGTCGGAGGGGCAGTACTGAGGGAGTGCTGCACTGTCGGAGGGGGCAGTACTGAGGGAGTGTTGCACTGTCGGAGGGGCAGTACTGAGGGAGCGCTGCACTGTCGGAGGGACAGTACTGAGGGAGCGCCGCACTATCGGAGGGGCAGTACTGAGGGAGCGCCGCACTGTCGGAGGGGCAGTGCTGAGGGAGCGCCGCACTGTCGGAGGGGCAGTACTGAGGGAGCACCGCACTGTGGGAGGGGCGGTACTGAGGGAGCGTCGCAATGTCGGAGGGGCAGTACTGAGGGAGCACCGCACTGTCGGAGGGGCAGTACTGAGGGAGCGCCGCAATGTCGGAGGGGCAGTACTGAGGGAGCGCCGCACTGTTGGAGGGGCGGTACGGAGGGAGCGCCGCACTGTCGGAGGGGCTGTACTGAGGGAGCGCCGCACTGTCGGAGGGGCAGTACTGAGGGAGCGCCGCACTGTCGGAGGGGCAGTACTGAGGGAGCGTTGCACTGTCGGAGGGGCAGTACTGAGGGAGCGCCGCACTGTCGGAGGGGCGGTACTGAGGGAGCGCCGCACTGTCGGAGGGGCAGTACTGAGGGAGCGCCGCACTGTCGGAGGGGTGGTACTGAGGGAGCGCCGCACTGTCGGAGGGGCAGTACTGAGGGAGCGCCGCACTGTCGGAGGGGCCGTATTTCAGATGAGACGTTAAACCGAGGCCCCGTCTGACCTGTACAGGTGGACATAAAAGATCCCACGGGAACTATTGGAAGAAGAGCAGGGGAGTTCTCCCCGGTGTCCTGGGCCAATATTTATCCCTCAACCAACATCACTAAAACAGATGATCTGGTCATTATCACATTGCTGTTTGTGGGAGCTTGCTGTGCGCAAATTGGCTGCCGCGTTTCCTACATTACAACAGTGACTACACTTCAAAAAGTACTTTATTGGCTGTAAAGTGCTTTGGGACATCTAGAGGTCGTGAAAGGCGCTGGAGAAATGCGAGTCTTTCTCCTTTCCTTTGTTCCAGAGGTGCGGGTTGATTTTTGGTCTTCAACCAGAATAAAGGAACTAATTTTTTTCCGTTTCTGTTACGAATGGGTGCCCCGCGACGCTGCTCGCACGCTCCGCGTCAGTCAGAGGATACGCTGTCCTCTACGGACCGGAGCTTTCTACCCTGGAGCGCGCGACGTATTATTCTGCTGCTCAGACGGCACTGAGACCCTTTCGGGGCACCAATGTCTAACATGAGTCTCAGTCAAACAAAAAAGTTTGCTTGTTGCTTGGTTGGGTCGTGTGCAGATGGGAAAGCATCAAGTGGCGCCAACCACACCGGGAGTGCTGCGTACAGTTTTGGTCTCCTTATTTAAGGAGGGATATACTTGCATTGGAGGCAGTTCAGAGAAGGTTCACGAGGTTGATTCTGGAGATGAAGGGGTTGTCTTATGAAGAAAGGTTGAGCAGGTCGGGCCTATACTCATTGGAGTTTAGAAGAATGAGAGGGGATCTTATTGAAGCATATCAGATACTGAGGGGGCTCGACAGGGTAGATGCAGAGAGGATGTTTCCCCTCGTGGGGGAATCTAGAACTAGGGGGCATAATTTCAGAATAAGGGGGCACCCTTTTAAATCGGAAATGAGGAGGAATTTCTTCTCTCAGAGGGTGGTGAATCTTTGGAATTCTCTACCCCAGAGAGCTGTGGAGGCTGGGTCATTGAATATATTTAAGGTGGAGATAGACAGATATTTGAGCGACAGGGGAGTCGAGGGTTATGGGGAGCGGGTGGGAAAGTGGAGTTGAGGCCAAGATCAGCTCAGCCATGATCTTATTGAATGGCGGAGCAGGCTCGAGAGGCCGAATGACCGACTCCTGCTCCTACGTCTTATGTTCTTATAAACAACGCAGGACTGTAGGGGTGGCTCGATGAGAAAAGATCAGAGTGCAACTGGCTCGCCTGCTATCATCCAGGAAAAAATACAACCATAATTGAGTTGTTGACAATTATGGCAATCAAACGCTATCAATCAGCCTGCAACAGACCGAGACATAAGGCGAGGACGCCCCTGGTGGAGGAATACAGAGGAAACCAGAGGTCCAAAGCCAGCACTTCCTCCCGGGCAGGCTGCCCTTACCATATGCCATGTCTCCTACACTGCGTCCCGAAATATTATTTTCTGACAGATATCTATCGAATTTCCTTTGGAACGCAACATCCCCATTTCAGTCCTGATTGGCCGAGCTCCAATTTTTAAAGATGACACCCTGGTGTGCTGGATTCCCCCACACAGGAGGAAATTGTTTCTCAGCAGCTACCCTCTCGAATAATTTTAAACACCGCACTTAGATCACCCCCCCTCAAGCTTCTAAACTCAGTATAAACCAAGGCTACGGAAGCGGTCCTCATGATTTAACCCTTTTAGACCCCGCTATCGTTCTGGTGAATCTGCGCCGCTCCCTCTCCGAGGCCAGTATATCCTTCCTGAGGTGCGGAGCCCAGGACTGAACGCAGTGGCTCCAGGTGGGGGTCTAACCAAGGCTCCTCTATAAGCGAAGCTTAACATCCTCACTTTTTTATTCCAACCCTCTTTAGATCAACGTCGACATTCGATTAGGATTTTTTATGACTTCTTCTGACCTGTGCACTGGCTTTTAGCGATTTGTGTAGCTGGACACGCAAATCCGTTCAATCCTCCACAGTCCCCAGTCCCTCACCATTAAGAAATTATTCCGAACATATGAACATACGAATTAGGGGCAGGAGTAGGCCACTCGGCCCTCGAGCCTGCTCCGCCATTCTATAAGATCGTGGCTGATCCGATTACTCCACATTCCCGCCGACCCCCGATAACCTTTCACCCCCTTGCTCACCAAGAATCTATCTCCCTCTGCCTTAAAAATATTCAAAGACTCTGCTTCCACCGCCCTCTGAGGAAGAGAGTTCCTCAGACTCACCACCCTCTGTGAGAAAACATTTCTCCTCATCTCTGTCTTAAATGGGCGACCCCTTATTTTTAAACAGTGACCCCCTAGTTCGAGATTCTCCCACAAGAGGAAACATCCTCTCCACATCCACCCTGTCCAGACCCCTCAGGATCTTATATGTTTCAATCAAGTCACCTCTTACTCTTCTAAACTCCAGCAGATACAAGCCTAGCCTGTCCAACCTTTCCTCATAAGACAACCCGCCCATTCCAGGTATTAGTCGAGTAAACCTTCTCTGAACTGCTTCCAACGCATTTACATCCTTCCTTAAATAAGGAGACCAATACTGTACACAGTATTCCAGATGTGGTCTCACCAATGCCCTGTATAACTGAAGCATATTCCGACTTTCTTGAATCCATAGCATACCGCATCATACATCCCAACATTCAACTCCATCTGCCACAGTGTTGACCAGCCAGTGAACCTGCCTATGTCCCTTTGTAAATTCCCGCTCCCATCTATTAAAAAGAGAAGGCTGAGGGGTCACCTGATCGAGGTCTGCAAGATTATGAGAGGGTTTCAATCGGGTAGACGTAGAGAAGATGTTTCCACTTGCGGGAGAGACCAGAACTAGGGGCCATCAATATAAGAGAGTCTCTAATAAATCCAATAGGGAATTCAGGAGAAACTTCTTTACCCAGAGAGTGCTGAGAATGTGGAACTCGCTACCACAGGGAGTGGTTGAGGCGAATAGCAAAGATGCATTTAAGGGGAAGCTGGATAAACACATGAGGGAGAAAGGAATCGAAGGATACGGTGATGGGGTGAGATGAAGAGGGGTGGGAGGAGGCTGGTGTGGAGCAGAAACACCGGCACGGACCAGTTGGGCCGAATGGCCTGTTAGCTGTGCCTTCCAACTTACTGTCATCTCCAAACTTGGATACACAACTCTCTATTTCTTCATCGAAGTCATTGATATATATGGTGAAAAGCTGAGGCCCTGGTACAGAGCACTGGGGAACAACTCTTGTTATATCCCACCGATCACAGTACATTCCCTTTAGTCTCTCAGTCTCCTGGCTCCCACCCAATTACCAACACGTGTGAAAAGGTTACCTCCAATTCCGTGCGCTTTGATTTTTGCTAACTCCATATAGACAGCATCCACAGCTACTCCCCTATCCATCATTCCAGTGACCTGCTCAAACAATTCAACTCCATGAGACATAAGAACATAAGAATTGGGAGCAGGAGTAGGCCATACGGCCCCTCGAGCCTGCTCCGCCATTCAATGAGATCATGGCTGATCTTCGACCTCAACTCCACTTTCCCACCCGATCCCCATATCCCTCGATTCCCCTAGAGACCAAAAATCTATCGATCTCAGCCTTGAATATACTCAACGACTGAGCCTCCACAGCTCTCTGGGGTAGAGAATTCCAGAGATTCACACCCCTCTGAGTGAAGAAATTCCTCCTCATCTCAGTCCTGAATGGCCGACCCCTTATCCTGAGACTGTGCCCCCTGGTTCTAGACTCCCCAGTGAGGGGAAACAGCCTCACAGCATCTACCCTGTCAATCCCCCCTCAGAATCTTATATGTTTCAATGAGATCACCTCTCACTCTTCTAAACTCCAGAGAGTATCGGCCCAATCTACTCAATCTCTCCTCATAGGACAGCCCTCTCATCCCAGGGATCAGTCTGGTGAACCTTCGTTGCACCGCCTCCAGGGCAAGTCTATCCTTCCTTAGTCAGACATGACTTATCCTTCACAAAGCTCGCTGACTCTGACCAGCTCATATTTGCCCACAGCTAACGCTAAACTGACAGGTCTGTTATTACCTGGTTGTTCTCTCCTTCCCTTCTTAAATAATGGATTGACATTTGCAATTTTCCAATTCAAAGGCACAATACCCGAATCTGGAGAGCTTTGGAAAGTTGTAGTTAACGTAACTGCAATTTCCTCGCCAGTTTTCTTTAATATCCTGGGATGGAAACCATCGAGTCTTGGAGATTTGTCAATCTTAAGTACCATTATTTTCTCAATTACCATTTTTGTTTACTGATATTGAATTCACTCGGTTCCTTTGGGGGCAAGGTATTGACTTGGATAGAGAACTGGTTGGCGGACAGAAAGCAGAGAGTAGGAATTAATGGGTCTTTTTCCGAGTGGCAAGCAGTGACTAGTGGGGTCCCGCAGGGATCGGTCCTTGGACCCCAGCTATTCACAATATACATTAATGATCTAGATAAGGGAACTAAATGTAATATCTCCAAGTTTGCAGATGACACAAAGCTGGGTGGGAGTGTGTGCTGTGAGGAGGATACCGAGAAACTCCAGGATGATTTGGACAGGTTGGGTGAGTGGGCAGAAGCGTGGCAGATGCAATATAACGTGGATAAGTGCGAGGTTATCCACTTTGGTGTCAAAAACAGAAAGGCAGACTATTATCTGAATGGCAATCGATTGGGAGAAGGGGAAGTGCAACGAGACCTGGCTGTCCTTGTGCACCAGTCGCTGAAGGTAAGCATGCAGGTACAGCAGGCAGTGAAGAAGGCAAATGGTATGTTGGCCTTCATAGTGAAAGGGTTTGAGTATAGGAACAGGGATGTCCTGCTGCAGTTGTACAGGGCCTTGGTGAGACCACACCTTGAGTACTGTGTGCAGTTTTGGTCGCCTTATCTGAGGAAGGATGGTCTTGCCATGGAAGGAGTTCAGCGAAGATTCACAAGGCCGATACCTGGGATGGCAGGAATGACATATGAGGAGAGATTGGGTCGATTGGGCTAATACTCGCTGGAGTATAGAAGAATGAGAGGGGATCTCATCGAAACATATAAAATTCTGACAGGTCTGGACAAACTAGATGCAGGAAGGATGTTCCCGATGGCGGGGGAGTCCAGAACCAGGGGTCACAGTCTAAGGATAAGGGGTAAGCCATTTAGGACTGAGATGAGGAGGAATTTCTTCACCCAGAGAGTGGTGAACCTGTGGAATTCTCTACCACAGAAGGTAGTTGAGGCCAAGTCATTAAATATATTCAAGAATGAGTTAGATATATTTCTTAAAGCTAAAGGGATCAAGGGATATGGGGAGAAGGCAGGGACAGGGTACTGAGTTTGGATGATCAGCCATGATCTCATTGAATGGCGGAGCAGGCTCGAGGGGCCGAATGGCCGACTCCTGCTCCTATCTTCTATGTTTCTTTGTTTCTATGGGCGCAAATTTTCCTATTAGACAATTCCAGCTCCACAGGTGAGCAGAGCTGTTGCTTCCGCCCTTTCTCGCCACTGGTGGCCGTGCCTACAGCTGCCTCGGCCCTTAGCTCTGGAATTCCCTCCCTGAAGCTCTCCACCTCCTCTCATAGAATCGTGGGATCAGAGAAATGGCCATTCAGCCCATCGTGCCCGCGCCGGCCGACAAAGAGCTCTCCAGCCTAATCCCACTTTCCAGCTCTTGGTCCGTAGCCCTGTCGGTTGCAAGTGCGCATCCAAGTACTTTTTAAATGTGATGAGGGTCTCTGCCTCTACCACCCTTTCAAGCAGTGAGTTCCAGACCCCCACCACCCTCTGGGTGAAGAGAGTTCTCCTCAACTCCCCTCTAATCCTTCCACCAATTACTTTAAATCTATGCCCAAGGTTATTGAAAAGGGAATAAGGTCCTTCCTATCCACTCTATCTAGGCCCATCATAATTTTATACACCTCGATTAAATCTCCCCTCTGCCTCCTCTTTCCAAAGAAAACAACCCCAGCCTCTCCAATCTTTCCTCATAGCTAAAATTCCCCAGTCCCAGGCAACATCCTCGTAAATCTCCTCTGCACCCTCTCGAGTGCAATCACATCCTTCCTGTAATGTGGTGACCAGAACTGCACGCGGTACTCTAGCTGCGGCCTAACTAGTGTTTTATACAGTTCAAGCATAACCTCCCTGCTCTTATATTCGATGCCTTGGCTAATAAAGGCAAGTATCCCGTATGCCTTCTTAACCACCTTATCTACCTATCCTGCTACCTTCAGGGATCTGTGGACATGCACTCCAAGGAGCCTCTGTTCCTCTGCACTGCTCAGTATCCTACCATTTAATGTGTATTTATTGTCTTTCTTTGTCAGCCAGTGGCTCAGTTGGTAGCACCGTTGCCTGTGAGTCAGAAGGTTGTGGGTTTAAGTCCCACTCCAGGACTTGAATGCAAAAATCTAGGCTGACACTCCAGTGCCGCACTGTCGGAGGGGCAGTACTGAGGGAGCGCCGCACTGTCGGAGGGGCAGTACTGAGGGAGCGCCGCACTGTCGGCGGGGCAGCACTGAGGGAGCGCCGCACTGTCGGAGGGGCAGTACTGAGGGAGCGCCGCACTGTCGGAGGGGCAGTACTGAGAGAGCGCCGCACTGTCGGAGGGGCAGTACTGAGGGAGCGTCACACGGTCGGAGGGGCAGTACTGAGGGAGCGCCGCACTGTCGGCGGGGCAGCACTGAGGGAGCGCCGCACTGTCGGAGGGGCAGCACTGAGGGAGCGCTGCACTGTCGGAGGGGCAGCACTGAGGGAGCGCCGCACTGTCGGAGGGGCAGTACTGAGGGAGCACTGCACTGTCGGGGGGGCAGCACTGAGGGAGCGCCGCACTGTCAGAAGGGCAGTACTGAGGGAGCGCCGCACTGTCAGAGGTGCCGTCTTTCGGATGGGACGTTAAACCGAGGCCCCGTCTGCCCTCTCAGGTGGACGTAAAAGATCCCATGGCCACAATTGGAAGAAGAGCAGGGGGAGTTCTCCCCGGTGTCCTGGGGCCAATATTTATCCCTGAATCCACATCACTAAAACAGATGATCTGGTCATTATCACATTGCTGTTTGTGGGAGCTTGCTGTGCGCAAATTGGCGGCCGCGTTTCCTACATTACAACAGTGACCACACTTCAAAATAGTACTTCATTGGCTGTAAAGCGCTTTGGAAGTTGTGAACGATGCTGTAGAAATGCAAGCCTTTCTTTTTCATGTTATAGTGCTGTTTCTGATGGTAATAATGCAACATTAGCAGCGTATAAGTCCCTTGCATGACATAAGGAGAGTCTGAGCTGGCGAATATTTCGAAAGCTGTAACAGCCCTCCATTATCACAGTTTAGCACCTCCTCGCCCCAGCAATACTAATCTCTCTTGCAGCTTCACACCTCTGACTGCTCATCAAACCAAATGGTTTTCAGGTTGTTTCCCAGAAAGAATGCTGCTTTAGGCAATCTATGTTTGAACTGCTGAAAGGAGCCATTGTCATGCAAAGTAATTGGGGCAGGTTAAATTTTTATGATTTTATTAACCGTCATCCCACTGAACAAACAGGCAGCTCCTGCAATTGCAAGTGTTGCTCTGCTGAATGGAGAACAACACCGTACAGTTACAAGGTGAATAATCCTTATCCTGCTGAATAAACAGTAACTCTGTACAGTTACACAGCGAGTGATCCTTACCCTGCTGAATAAACAGTAACTCTGTACAGTTACACAGCGAGTGATCCTTACCCTGCTGAATAAACAGTAACTCTGTACAGTTTCACAGCGAGTGATCCTTACCCTGCTGAATAAACAATGACTCTGTACAGTTACACAGCGAGTGATCCTTACCCTACTGAATAAACAGTGACTCTGTACAGTTACACAGTGAATAATCCTTACCCTACTGAATGAACAGTGACTCTGTACAGTTACACAGTGAGTGACCCTTACCCTGCTGAATAAACAGTGACTCTGCACAGTTACACAGTGAGTGACCCTTACCCTGCTGAATAAACAGGAAACAGTTACACAGTAAGTAATCCTTACCCTGCTGAAAGTACACACATTTCCACCCAAGTCTCACTTTATTGAATTAACAGGAACGTTGAAGATACATGATGAATCACCTTGGCCTTTCTGTTCTGCCTTAACCTCTCCCTTGTAAAAGGACATATTTTACATTTATATGCACAATTATAATGCATATAAAGTGGAAGGTGCTTAAAAGGATCTGACCAGATTTCTCAGTTGGAAGCTGTTACGACACGTGGTAACCATCACCCTCTCGAGAAACTCACCATCTATTAAAAGCTTCAAAAGAAAGACTTGCATTTCTATAGCGCCTTTCATGACCTCAGGATGCCCAGAGCGCTTCACAGCCAATGAAGTACCTGTTGAAGTGCGGTCACTGTTGTAATGTGGGAAACGCGGCCGCCAATTTGCGCACAGGTGTATTTCGGGAAACAGCACAATCGAGGAAATTCACAGGCAATGAGGTCTCAGTGTAAAATCGGCGTAAATCAGATCCGTGCAAATTTCCTCTTTCGTTGCCCATGTCTAAACTTCCTGGCCTTACTGTCAAGGGTCATAAATGAGGAACAGACACCTGGGAAAGAGGCCAGAGGTCCGTTGGTGACTATAGAAACACACCTCAGCATGAAGTCATGAATACAACACATCATCTCCCTTTAAAATCATCCCACGTTTCATGAATAATGGACAGAATGGCTTACTGGGTATAGTCCTGGGCACTGCACCTTAGTTTAGAAGAATGAGAGGGGATCTTATTGGAACATATAAGATTCTGAGAGGGCTTGACAGGGTGGATGCTGAGAGGATGTTTCCCCTCATGGGGGAATCTAGAACGAGGGGGCATAGTTTCAGAATAAGGGGTCGTCCATTTAGGACTGAGATGAGGAGGAATTTCTTCTCTCAGAGGGTGGTGAATCTTTGGAATTCTCCACCCCAGAGAGCTGTGGAGGCTGGGTCATTGAATATATTTAAGGCGGAGATTGAGATATAACTCCCCCTGCTCTTCTTCGAAATAGTGCCACGCGATCTTTTACGTCCACCTGAGAGTGCAGACGGGGCCTCGGCTTAACGTCTCATGCGAAAGACGGCACCTCCGACAGTGCGGCGCTCCCGCAGCACTGCACTGGGAGTGTCAGCCCAGCTTTATGTGCTCAAGACCCTGGAGTGGGACTTGAACCCACAACCTTCTGACCTCAGAGGTGAGACAGAGAGATGCTGCTACCATCTGAGCCACAGCTGACACAGGACTGAGATGAGGAGAAATTTCTTCACTCAGAGGGTGGTGAATCTTTGGAGTTCTCTACCCCAGAGGGCTGTGGAGGCTCAGTCGTTGAGTATATTCAAGGCTGAGATCGATAGATTTTTGAACTCGAGGGGGAATCAAGGGATATGGGGACCGGGCGGGAAAGTGGAGCTGAGGTAGAAGTTCAGCCATGATCTGATTGAATGGTGGAGCAGGCTCGAGGGGCCGTATGGCCGACTCCTGCTCCTCATTCTTAAGTTCCGAGCCTCAATCGTAGGAGGCCAAGTTGTGAGGGCTGCGAATCTGATGCGTGCGCCTCCTGGTCCCTTGCCCGTCAAGCGAGGCTCCAAATCAGGAGCGCTCACTTGTAAAAGTACCTCAATGTTTTGCTTAGCATCACACACCGCTTCCCCCATGGAATAATGAATTACTGCCCCATGTGCTGCACTGCTAAGGCCTCAAAGCAGATGGTCCCAGGTTTGAGCGCCAATGCATTTGCCGATACACGCGGCGGTCGGCGTTCTACAGTGAGTCTCAGCAACGAAGGTGGGTGGGTGGAATCAGCAGAGATTCCGAGCGCCAAAACCCACTCAGGTGAAGGTCGGCCATTTGGGTATCGGAGGTCTGCGAGCTCCCGTGGAACCACCTTGCGACGTGGGCTGAAAAAAACTGTGGGGCGGCCAACAAAAGTTGACACGCTTCCCTTCTGAGTGAGGCGTGGAACTCGGACGCGGGGGCGCCCCGCAGCTAAACGCAAGAAACGGGCCGTGTCGCGCAGTCGGCATGACATGGCGCTGCCCCACGGACAGCTGGTCATCTGGATTCCGCCCACGCTCAGCCACGAGGCCTGCCTGCGGAGGTCTCTATGGGCACAAAGCTGGCCGGCGAGAAATTGAAAGTTGAAAAATTAGCACCAGGCGCTAATCGCCCTCGCCGACCGCGAAGTTCAGTTTCAGCGCTCCAGGAGGGAAGTGGCGCGCTAAATCACGCGCTGAAGAATCTCGAGCGCGTTGTGGACGGCGCTCCTTCATCACAGAGGCTGCTTCCCTCGCTTAAAGGGGAGGTCCATTGATGCTGCACAAGCTAGTTGTCGTCAGTCCTGTTTAGCAAGGCGACCTGGGCGACTGCCAGCACAGCCCCAAACACGCTCACAGAGCAGAGGGTTTGGACATCTGGCACCAATGAAAGATCAAAAACTTTGCGCGGGGCAGCAGGCCGCTGCAAATAATCAAGGCTGCGCGAGCTGGAAAGCATTCCCTTTTGATTACCGCTCCCGAAGCGGGCCAGCCGAGTTCGCAGCGCCTCCTGTCGCGGTCGCTGTCAGCGCGAAGCGAGCGGATTTTCCATCCGGGGGCGATAATGGGGCGCTGCACGCTTGATGACGTCACGAACTGCGAGGCGCTAGAGGCCCAGGCGCTAAGCCGGAACTGAAGTTGGCGGGCGTCGCTGCCTTCACCGCGCCCTGGGCACGAACCCCTTAGCGCCCCGTTAGCGTGCCCGCCAGGCGCACACGGGAGGTGCGAAACAACCGAATTTCTCCCCCCCGCATTTTTTCATCCTTCCCCCATTTAGTTTAACAGGAAAAAAACTACCTGAACTCACAGAGGACCATCTGTGCAGGAATAAATTGCTCTGACACTCTCTGTAAGAACAATTACACGTGGGGACATATTCCAGCCCTATTTATCAATCTGCTTACTCATTTTATCTCATCCTTATTCGGACCACTGACAATAATTAAAATTCCGCAAGAATCTACGATTAGCTTTCGCATCTGTCGGCTCATTTCGCCCTCATTTTTGATTTGCTGAAACGTTGAGTGGTCGCGACGTCACTGGGGATAACAGCTTGGAGGAGCAACCGAATCCTGGCTGGAGAGTCCAGAACTACGGGGTCACAGTCTCAGGATAAGGGGTCGGCCATTTAGGACTGAGATGAGGAGGAATTTCTTCACTCAGAGGGTGGTGAATCTTTGGAATTCTCTACCCCAGAGGGCTGTGGAGGCTCAGTCGTTGAGTATATTCAAGACAGAGGTCAATAGATTTTTGGACACTAAGGGAATCAAGGGATTGGGCGAGAAAGTGGAGTTGAGGTCAAAGATCAGCCATGATCTTATTGAATGGTGGAGCAGGCTCGAGGAGCCGAATGGCCTATTCCTGCTCCTAATTTTTTTTTTTATTCATTCATGTGATGTGGGCGTCGCTGGCAAGGCCCAGCATTTATTGCCCTCTCTAATTGCCCTTGAGAAGGTGGTGGTGAGCCTCCTTCTTGAACCGCTGCAGTCCGTGTGGTGAAGGTGCTCCCACAGTGCTGTTAAGCAGGGAGTTCCAGGATTTTGACCCAGCGACGATGAAGGAACGGCCGATATATTTCCAAGTCAGGATGGTGTGTGTGACTTGGAGGGGAACTTGGAGCTGGTGGTGTTCCCGTGCGCCTGCTGCCCTTGTCCTTCTAGGTGGAAGAGGTCGCGGGTTTGGGAGGTGCTGCTGAAGAAGCCTTGGCGAGTTGCTGCAGTGCATCTTGTCGATGGTACACACTGCAGCCACGGTGCGCCGGTGGTGGAGGGAGTGAATGTTTAAGGTGGTGGATGGGATGCCAATCAAGCGGGCTGCTTTGTCCTGGATGGTGTCGAGCTTCTTGAGTGTTGTTGGAGCTGCACTCATCCAGGCAAGTGGAGAGTATTCCATCACACTCCTGACTTGTGCCTTGTAGATGGTGGAAAGGCTTTGGGGAGTCAGGAGGTGAGACACTCGCCGCAGAATACCCAGCCTCTGACCTGCTCTTGTTGCCACAGTATTTATGTGGCTGGTCCAGTTAAGTTTCTGGTCAAAGGTGACACCCAGGATGTTGATGGTGGGGGATTCGGTGATGGTAATGTCGATAAATGTCAAGGGGCGGTGGTTAGACTCTCACTTGTTGGAGATAGTCATTGCCTGGCACTTGTGTGGCCCGAATGTCACCTGCCCCTTATCAGCCCAAGCCGGAATGTCGTCCAGGTCTTGTTGCATGCGGGCATGGACTGCTTCATTATCTGAGGAGTTGCGAATGGCACTGAACACTGTGCAGTCCACATTTCTGACCTTGTGTTGGAGGGCAGGTCATTGATGAAGCAGCTGAAGAAGGTTGGGATGAGGACACTGCCCTGAGGATACCCTGCAGCGATGTCCTGGGGCTGTGATGATTGACCTCCAACCACCACAACCATCTTCCTCATACCAATTCTCATGTTCCGAGCCCTTAAAGGCAAAAGCTCCACTTGTGCAGTTAAGTAACCTTGGTTAATAAAGGAGGCAAGAGACAGTATCAAGCCAAAAAAGACAAAGGTTGGCAGAGACGCAAGGAAAGGTGAAAATCCAGAAGACTGCGAGAGCTGTGAAAAGCAGTAAAGGGACACAAAGAATGTAATAAGAGGCGCAACAAGGGAATACAAATAAAAACTGGCAAAGCATATCCAAGCTAACAGAAAAAGGTTTTTATAAATATATCAAGAGAAAGAGAGTGGTGAAGGAAATGTGGGCCCATTAAAGATAGATAATTGGCAAAATAACCAGAGGGCAGATGAAGAGAATGTTCATTACGCAGCGAGTTGTTGTGATCTGGAACGCGCTGCCTGAAAGGGCGGTGGAAGCAGATTCAAAAGGGGAATTGGAGAAATACTAGAAGGGGAAAAATGTGCAGGGCTATGGGGAAAGGTCAGGGGAGTGGGACTAATTGGCGAGCTCTTTCAAAGAGCCGGCACAGGCACGATGGGCCGAATGGCCTCCTTCTGTGCTGTATCATTCTGAGGGGGAGAAATTTGGTATCGGCCCATTTGGGGCGCAATTATCGGCCGGGCGCAAAGTTTAGCGCCTGGCGCTAATTATCGCCTCCGACTGCAAACTTGGCTTCTATCGCCCCTGGAGGTGATTGGAGCGCTAAATCAGGCGCTACACACCTCTCTTAAGGCGCTAACGCCGAGGAGCGAGGCGCTACCTCAGAGCACTGGCGAAGCTCATGTGATGTCAGTCAGCAATGGAACACAGACACACTGGCGCCGGCCAGTTCTTAAAGGGGAGGGTCGATCTTGCTCTCCAGCCACACCCTGCTCATTGCAGCCTTGAATCTCGGCCTGGAGAGACCTGCACATCAAATCTGCTGGAAAGAACAATGGAGAGGCCCAGGGAAAGAGCTCAGAGTGCAGCCCCCAAGTCTCTTCTAAATCGATGCAAGGAAGGTCAAATCAAAATGAACCTGCAAAGTGCTGCTCAGTACCCAAAACTCCTTCACACAGCGTTGAATCTCTCCAGAAGTCTCTCTCTCTCTCTCTCTCAGAATGTGTGGTGCAAAAATGTCGCCGACAAAAAAGGCAGGAAGCGGTCGCCTTTAAATAGCGCTCCCCCAGTCCCTTCCTGACTGCAAAACGCTCCCCTCAACCTGTCGTTGCTAGCGGCAGGTGGTAAGGCAGGGGGCGCCACTCAATATCCGCTCCGGGGCGTTGCGCACTCAACTGACGTCACAATCTGCCCTCTTAGGGCGCTAACGGGAGGCACAAAACAACCAAATGTTTCCCCCTTTTTGATTCTAAGTTGGCTCTTTGGAGCTTTCAGAGCTCAAGATATGGTATCTCACTTGTTTTATCTTCTCCTTAGCTTTGAGGTCTCGGGTCATGGCCCATCTCCTAACTCATTCATCCCTAAGACCTTGAAAATTGTGCTGCACCTTAACTCCTTCAGTCGGAGAGACCTGGGAGTGTTTGTACACCAATCTTTGAAGGTGATAGGACAGGTTAAAAATGCAGTTACTAAAGCATGTGGCATCCTGGGTTTTATAAATAGAGGCATAGAGTACAAAAGCCAGGACGTTATGCTGAACCTGTATAAAACACTAGTTCAGCCCCAGCTGGAGTCTTGTGTCCAATTCTGGGCCCCGCACTTTAGGAAGGATGTGAAGGATTTGGAGAGGGTGCAGAAGAGATTTACTAGAATGGTACCAGGGATGAGGGACTTCAGTTACGTGGGGAGACTGGATAAGCTGGGGTTGTTCTCCTTGGAGCAGAGAAGGTTAAGGGGAGATTGACCAGAATGGTACCAGGGATGAGGGACTTCAGTTACGTGGAGAGACTGGAGAAGCTGGGGTTGTTCTCCTTGGAGCAGAGAAGGTTAAGAGGAGATTGACCAGAATGGTACCAGGGATGAGGGACTTCAGTTACGTGGGGAGACTGGAGAAGCTGGGATTGTTCTCCTTGGAGCAGAGAAGGTTAAGAGGAGATTGACCAGAATGGTTCCAGGGATGAGGGACTTCAGTTATGTGGAGAGACTGGAGAAGCTGGGGTTGTTCTCCTTGGAGCAGAGAAGGCTAAGGGGAGATTTGATAGAGGTGTTCAAAATCGTGAGGGGTTTAGCTAGAGTAAATAAGGAGAAACTGTTTCCAACGGCTGAAGGGTCGATAACCAGAGGGCCCAGATTTAAGGCGATGGGCAAAAGAACCAAAGGCGACCTGAGGAAAAACTTTTTTACGCAGCGAGTGGTTAGGATTTGGAATGCGCTGCCTGATAGGGCGGTGGAGGCAGACTCAATTGTGGCTTTCAAAAGGAAATTGGATAAATACTGGAAGGAGAAAAAAATTGCAGGGATATGGGGAGAGAGCAGGGGAGTGGGACTAACGGGATCGCTCTTCGAGAGAGCCGGCGCAGACTCGATGGGCTGAATGGCCTCCTCCCGTGCTGTAGCGTTCTCGGATTCTTGTGAACTGGGTCTGGTAACTTTTCAAATGTCGCTGATCTCAATCGCAGTTTGATTATTCCTTTGATAGGAACAGGGCCTGTGGCTAACTTGTGGAGAAGCCCTTGAGAGTGTAAAGGAAGAAGTGGGTGTGCAGGCAAGGTGGCATCTTGTGGGTTAAAGATGCCAAGAAAGGGTGGCGGTGACCTGACATAAACAGCTGGATGCCAAGTCAACCATGGATGAATACATCTGTCATAGGGTCGATTAGGCTTATATTCGCTAGAGTTTAGAAGAATGAGAGGGGATCTCATTGAAACTTATAAAATTCTAACAGGACTAGACAGACTAGATGCAGGAAGGATGTTCCTGATGGCGGGGGAGTCCAGAACCAGGGGTCACAGTCTAAGGATAAGGGGTAAGCCATTTAGGACTGAGATGAGGAGGAATTTCTTCACCCAGTGAGTGGTGAACCTGTGGAATTCTCTACCACAGAAGGCAGTTGAGGCCAGTTCATTAAATATATTCAAGAAGGAGTTAGATATATTTCTTAAGGCTAAAGGGACCAAGGGATATGGGGAGAAAGCGGGGACAGGGAACTGAATTTGGATGATCAGCCATGATCTCATTGAATGGCGGAACAGGCTCGAGGGGCTGAATGGCCTCCTCCTGCTCCTATCTTCTATGTTTCTATAGGGATACGGCTTAGGGTGATGGAAAAGTACACCCTCACAGCTGGCGACAAGTCCTTTGATAGTTCAGGCATTTCTGTAACTGTCTTCAGCCTCAATATTGGATTTGACAGATCAATCAGGAGTTGTATAAACTGAAGTTATCGATGAGGGACATGAAACGGAAGATTAGCTAAAGCAGAAACGACACAGGATTGAAAGAAGAGTATTAAACAGTGGGCGCTGGGGGAGAGCTCTAATAAGTGGAGGAGCCTTGAAAATTCCCGCAACTGTTAACGTGTGTGAGTTCTTAGCAGCCACTTGTATTTCTATCGCGCACTTAGCTCGTCCCAAGGCGCTTAACGAGGGCGTTATCAATCAAAACATTTTTGCCACCGAGACACATAAGGAGATATCAGGACAAGAGACCAAAAGCTTGGTCGAAGAGGTTGGTTTTAAGGAGTGTCTTAAAGGAGGAGAGAGAGGCGGAGAGGTTTAGGGAGGGAATTCCAGAGCTTAGGATCCCAGGCAGCTGAAGGCACGGCCGCCAATGGTGGAGCTTGCAAGGTACTGCTATAAGAGCTGCTCTTAAGTGTATGTGTCATTATTGACAGGCAATGACTATCTCCAACAAGAGAGAGTCTAACTACCACCCCTTGACATTCAACGGCATTACCATCGCCCAATCCCCCACCATCAACATCCTGGGGGTCACCATTGACCAGAAACTTAACTGGACCAGCCACATAAATACTGTGGCTACAAGAGCAGGTCAGAGGTTGGGTATTCTGCGGCGAGTGTCTCACCTCCTGACTCCCCAAAGCCTTTCCACCATCTACAAGGCACAAGTCAGGAGTGTGATGGAATACTCTCCACTTGCCTGGATGAGTGCAGCTCCAACAACACTCAAGAAGCTTGACACCATCCAGGACAAAGCAGCCTGCTTGATTGGCAGCCCATCCACCACCTTAAGCATTCACTCCCTCCACCACCGGCGTACCGTGGCTGCAGTGTGTACCATCTACAAGATGCACTGCAGCAACTCGCCAAAGCTTCTTCGGCAGCACCTTCCAAACCCGCGACCTCTTCCACCTAGAAGGACAAGGGCAGCAGGCGCATGGGAACACCACCACCTCCAAGTTCCCCTCCAAGTCACACACCATCCTGACTTGGAAATATATCGGCCGATCCTTCATCGTCGCTGGGTCAAAATCCTGGAACTCCCTCCCTAACAGCACTGTGGGAGCACCTTCACCACACGGACTGCAGCGGTTCAAGAAGGCGGCTCACCACCACCTTCTCAAGGGGCAACTAGGGATGGGCAATAAATGCTGGGCCTTGCCAGCGACGCCCACATCCCATAAACGAATTAAAACAAAATAGTTATTATAATAATAACATAAGAAATAGGAACAGGAGTCGGTCATTTGGCTCCACCGTTCAATAAGATCATAGCTGATCTTTGACCTCAACTCCACTTTCCTGCACTATCCCCATATCCCTTGATTCCCTTAGTGCCTCAAAATCAATCGATCTCCGTCTACGAAGCGACTGAGCTTCCACAGCCCTCTGGGGTAGAGAATTCCAAAGATTCACCACCCTCTGAGTGAAGAAATTCCTCCTCATTTCAGTCCTAAATGGCCGACCCCTTATCCTGAGACTGTGACCCCGTAGTTCTAGACACTCCAGCCAGGGGGAAACAGCCTCCCAGCATCTATATGCTTAATAAATCTGTGAATATCTGTCTACTGTCATGCTGTGAACCCTATCCATTTCAGGAGGAACTTGTAAGAACCTATTCTGTAACTATAGCACAAATTGCCCCGAAGTAGGTGCTAAATTTGCGATGCCACTTAGAGAAGGCTGAGGTGGGACAACCTGATATTGCCACTGGGAGAGTGTTGCAAAGCACAGCATTTACCTGCTGCAACTGTACAGGGTATTGGTGAGACCACACCTGGAGTACTGCGTACAGTTTTGGTCTCCTTATTTAAGGAAGGAATATACTTGCATTGGAGGCAGTTCAGAGACAATTCACTCGGTTAATTCCAGAGATGAGGGGGTTGACTTATGAGGAAAGGTTGAGCAGGTTGGGCCTCTACTCATTGGAATTTAGAAGAATGAGAGGTGATCTTATTGAAACATATCAGATACTGAGGGGGCTCGACAAGGTAGATGCAGAGAGGATGTTTCCCCTCGTGGGGAAATCTAGAACTATGGGGGCATATTTTCAGAATAAAGGGTGGTCCTTTTAGAACAGAGATGAGGAGGAATTTCTTCTCTCAGAGGGTCGTAAATCTGTGGAATTCTCTGCCCCAGAGAGCCGTGGAGGCTGGGTCATTAAATACATTTAAGGTGGAGATAGACAGATTTTTGCAAGATAAGGGAGTGTAGGGTTATGGGGAGCGGGCAGGGAAGTGGCTTTGAGCCCCAAGATCAGCCATGATCTTATTGAATGGCGGAGCAGGCTCGAGGGGCCAAGTGGCCTATTCCTGCTCCTATTCTTATGTTCTTCCTCCAGTTCTGATGAAAGAAGGTCGTCGACCTGAAATGGGGTCGATTCTAACCCGACTCGCTCAGCGGAAACCCTGGCGGGCGGGCGGTTAAAATCGGCCCGGCTCTTGCCCGCCACGACCGCCAGGCCTGCCAATTTTAACCCGCGCTCTCCTGAGCCGGGCGGCAAGGACGCGTGCCCGGAGCCAACAGGGGTCCTTCTTTACGTTATGCGGGGTGCGGCCCGATGACATCGTTGCGACCCGAACTGTGATTTAAACCTCGGGCCTGAGCGGGGGTGGGCAATCCGCCTGGAGTTAAAATCGGGACCGACTCTGTTACTCTCTCCACAGATGCTGCCTGAGTCTTTCTCAACATTTGACTGTTTTTATTACAGCACGAGCATCGCTTATCTTGATGAGCGCCAAAGCCCGCACTCTCGCAAAAAAATAGATTTTAGGCTGTAAAAAAAATACTCGTGGTTTTCCTATTCATGCATCAAGCATTCGATGGCATTAATTAGATATTCAAAATCGCATCCACTTTATTAGAGGTTAATAACGATACTTAAGAGCCACTGTCTGGAGTCAATTCTCTTGAGGGATGGGGTATTCATAAGTTCTAACAAGACAGCGCGAATTGGTATCATTTCTATCCATTAAGAACAGCAAAATAACCAATAAAAATTTGATCTAATAACATTTAGGAGACCATTGCCAACTAATACATGCTGTTCCTCAAGCAGAAAGCAATCAAACCACAGTTGGGACAATTAATTTACCAACTGAACTCCTATTTGTCATATATCTTATTGAAACATATAAGATTCTGAGGGGGATTGACAGGGTAGATGTAGGGAGGCTGTTTTCCCCTGGCTGGAGAGTCTAGAACCAGGGGTCACTGTCTCAGAATAAGGGGTCGGCCATTTAGGACTGAGATGAGGAGGAATTTCTTCACTCAGAGGGTGGTGAATCTTTGGAATTCTCTACCCCAGAGGGCTGTGGAGGCTCAGTCGTTGAGTATATTCAAAGACAGAGATCGATAGATTTTTGGAGGCTAAGGGATCAGGCGGGAAGGTGGAGATGAGGTGGAAGATCAGCCACGATCTTATTGAATGGCGGAGCAGGCTCGAGGGGCCGAATGGCCTCCTCCTGCTCCTATTCCTTATGTTCTTATGTAAAGTGCCATTGTTTGAAGGCGCTACTCTTAGGTACAGAGTCGGAAAAGAATCCGGCAATGGGAATGCTTGAAGACAAATGATTTTCTTTGACAAGCACTTCTGATATAAGTGGCTCTCAATGTATGAGCAATGGCGACTGTTTCTCAGCCAGTTTTCACTGGGGAGAGAGCTGCAACTTTCTGCTTTCTCGAAATCATTTCATTTACTCTGCTTGCACAGTGCTTCAGCGGTTTGTGTGCAATTCCTCGACGCTCTATTTTGACTGTAGGTTCATGGCTGCGTCAAAATAGCACGTGGAGGAACATCACACCGAGGCGTGAAGCCATCTACAAGCGGAGGAAATGAAGTGGAACGCCACCCTGAAATACTCGGGGGGTAGACTGGCCGAGGAGCTACGCCTATTCAGCTGCGCAGTTCCGTATTCTGACATTGCACCTCAACCTGAAGCTTTTATTAAGGCCATTTCAAGTTCCACGTCCCTCATACTCCCTCCCAGACCCAGGATAGCCCTCGTTATCATAGAATCATAGGATAGTACAGGACCGAAGGAGGCCATTCGGCGGCTCTTTCGAAGAGTGATCCAGTTAGTCCCACTCCCCCGCTCTTTCCCCATATCCCTGCAATTTATTATCCTTCCAGTATTCATCCAATTCCCTTTTGAAGGCTCCTATTGAATCTGTGTCCACCGCCCTATCAGGCAGCGCATTCCAAATCCTGACCACTCGCTGCGTAAAAAGGTTGTTCCTCATAACATAAGGAATAGGAGCAGGAGTCGGCCATTCGGCCCCTCGAGCCTGCTCTGCCATTCAATAAGATCATAGCTGATCATCGACCTCAACTCCACTTTCCTGCCTGATCCCTTGATTCCCCGAGAGTCCAAAAATCTATCGATCTCTGTCTTGAATATACTCAACGACTGAGCCTCCACAGCCCTCTGGGGCAGAGAATTCCAAAGATTCACCACCCTCTGAGTGAAGAAATTTCCCTTCCTCTCATGTTGCCTCTGGCTCTTTTGCCCATCACCTTAAATCTGTGTCCTCTGGTTCCTGACCCTTCAACCACTGGAAACAGTTTCTCTTTATATACTCCAACTAAACCCTTTGTGCTTTTAAACACCTCTATGCTCTAAAGAGAACTGGTTCAGTGGGCAGCACCCTCGTCCTTATTGAGTCAGAAGGTTTGTGAGTTCAAATTCCACTCCAGAGACTTGAGCACAAAAATCTAGGCTGACGCTCCCAGTGCAGTGCTGAGGGAGCGCCGCACTGTCGGAGGGGCAGGTACTGAGGGAGTGCCGCACTGTCGGAGGGGCAGTACTGAGGGAGCGCCGCACTGTCGGAGGGGCGGTACTGAGGGAGCGCCACACTGTCGGAGGGGCGGTACTGAGGGAGCGCCGCACTGTCGGAGGGTCAGTACTGAGGGAGCGCCGCACTGTCGGAGGGGCAGTACTGAGGGAGCGCCGCACTGTCGGAGGGGCAGTACTGAGGGAGCGCCGCAGTGTTGGAGGGGCAGTACTGAGGGAGCGCCGCACTGTCGGAGGGGCAGTACTGAGGGAGCGCCGCACTGTCGGAGGGGCAGTACTGAGGGAGCGCCGCACTGTCGGAGGGGCGGTACTGAGGGAGCGCCGCACTGTCGGAGGGGCAGTACTGAGGGAGCGCCGCACTGTCGGAGGGGCAGTACTGAGGGAGTGCCTCACTGTCGGAGGGGCAATACTGAGGGAGGGCCGCACTGTCGGAGGGGCAGTACTGAGGGAGTATGCACTGTCGGAGGGGCAGTACTGAGGGAGCACCGCACTGTCGGAGGGTCAGTACTAAGGGAGCGCCGCACTGTCGGAGGGGCAGTACTGAGGGAGCGCCGCACTGTCGGAGGGGCAGTACTGAGGGAGCGCCGCACTGTCGGAGGGGCAGTACTGAGGGAGCGCTGCACTGTCGGAGGTGCCGTCTTTTGGATGAGACGTTAATCCAAGGCCACGTCTGCTCTCTCAGGTGGATGTAAAAGATCCCATGGCACTATTTCGAAGAAGTGCAGGGGGAGTTCTCCCCGGTGTCCTGGGGCCAATATTTATCCCTCAACCAACATCACTAAAGCAGATGATCTGGTCATTATCACATTGCTGTTTGTGGGAGCTTGCTGTGCGTTTCCTACATTACAACAGTGACTGAACATCAAAAAAGTACTTCATTGGTTGTAAAGCGCTTTGGGACGTCCTGAGGTGATGAAAGGCGCCGTATGAAGGCAAGGCAAGTATTCTAGCTGAGGCCTAACTAGTGTTTTATACAGTTCAAGCATAATCCCCCTGCTCTTATATTCCATGCCTCGGCTAATAAAGGCAAGTATCCCATGTGCCTTCTTAACCACCTTATCTACCTGTCCTGCTACCTTCAGGGATCTGAGGGCCTTCACTCCAAGGTCCCTCTGTTCCTCTGCACTTCTCAGTTTCCTACCATTTAATGTACCATTTCCCTTGCCTTGTTAGCCCTCCCCAAATGCATTATCTCGCACTTCTCCGGATTGAATTCCAGCTTCTCCAGTCTCTCCACGTAACTGTAATCCCTCATCACTGAGACCGTTCCAGTGAATCTAGAATTATAATCCTGTTATAATCCTGTCGCTGACGGCATCGACTCCCTAAGCAGCAGCAACATACAAACATACGAATTAGGAGCAGGAGTCGGCCACTCGGCCCCTCGAGCCTGCTCCGCCATTCAATAAGATCGTGGCTGATCCGATTACTCCACATTCCCGCCTACCCCCGATAACCTTTCACCCCCTTGCTTATCAAGAATCTATCTCCCTCTGCCTTAAAAATATTCAAAGACTCTGCTTCCACCGCCCTCTGAGGAAGAGAGTTCCTCAGACTCACCACCCTCTGTGAGAAAAAATGTCTCCTCATCTCTGTCTTAAATGGGCGACCCCTTATTTTTAAACAGTGACCCCCTAGTTCGAGATTCTCCCACAAGAGGAAACATCCTCTCCACATCCACCCTGTCCCGACCCCTCAGGATCTTATATGTTGCAATCAAGTCACCTCTTACTCTTCCAAACTCCAGCGGATACAAGCCTAGCCTGTCCAACCTTTCCTCATAAGACAACCCGCCCATTCCAGGTATAAGTCTAGTAAACCATCTCTGAACTGCTTCCAACGCATTTACATCCTTCCTTAAATAAGGAGACCAATACTGTACACAGTACTCCAGATGTGGTCTCACACATGAATGGGGCAGCACTCTTGCTGAGAGCGGAGCGCGGGAGAGGATTTTACAAAGCGTCCGTGGAGCCGGCGTCGCCTCCACACTATTTTCGCGCTGCCTGGAATGGCCCCGTGCAAAATTCCCCTCGATGCCTCTGACGAAGCCACCAGCTCGACAACAACCTCTCACAGTTCAAGTTCAGACGAGAGGGAGTGAGCGGTTCAGATTGAAGTGCTTTACACAGAGGGTGGTGAAATTACGGAACAGTCTGTCTGAGGAGGCGCTGGAGACAGATAGTCGCATCAAATCCTTGCCGCAGAAAACCATGGAGGGGATGTGGGAGATAGAAACATAGAAACATTGAAAACTAGGAGCAGGAGTAGGCCATTCGGCCCTTCGAGCCTGCTCCGCCATTCAATATGATCATGGCTGATCCTCTATCTCAATACCATATTCCCGCTCTCTCCCCATACCCCTTGATGCCTTTTGTGTCTAGAAATCTATCCATCTCCTTCTTAAATATATTCAGAGACTTGGGGCTGGATTTTCATTGACCCGTGGAGTCGGGTTTGGAGGCGTGTGGGGGGTTAAATTTGCGGGGTCAGGGGTCCCGACCCCATCCCGACTCCATTCCGCCTCCACGCAATTTTGACAAAATCGGTCGCGGGGATCCCGACTCCGTCCCGCCTCCAAGAGGCGGGAGAGGCCATTAAAGCCCTTAACAAGCCCTAAATTGGCTCTGTAATGCCATTTTGAAATGTTTCAGCTAGTTTAACCCTTTTCCGACGTGAAGTACGCCTGATGTGAAACACGCCAGTGAAACCTGGCGGGAGCACAAGTGGATAGCTGACTATCAGCTGCAGGTCCACTATTACAACGGAGATGTGATGAAGGTAGTAGTAGTATTAGGTCTGAAGATCGCCTCTGATGCTGCTGCATTGAATGTCTTCAGAGACTGCCTGGGACGACTTGGTTGCAAAAAAAATTCTCTCTCTCTCTCTCTTCTCTCTGTGTGAGATGCTGCTCATTTTGCATCCAGGTCCTCTCACAGCAAAGGCCAGGCAATCTCTGAGACCAGGCAGTCTCTGACCTGCAACGATGACATCATCAGAGGCGACTTTCAGACTGAAACCACTAATTGGTTCATCGGTTCCCACATGCTGGAACTCAATTGCCCAATTAAGTGAAAATTGCATCAATCTCCCACATCCAATTGCAGGCGGGTGGATAACACGAAATGCGGATGACACGACCCCAACCCAACCCCAGTATCAAAATCCAGCCCATTGTCTCCACAGCCTTCTGTGGTAGAGAATTCCACAGGTTCACCACCCTCTGAGTGAAGAAATTTCTCCTCATCTCAGTCCTAAATGTCCTGAGTTCTCCCCGGTGTCCTGGGGCCAATATTTATCCCTCAACCAACATCACTAAAAACAGATGATCTGGTCATTATCACACTGCTGTTTGTGGGAGCTTGCTGTGCGCAAATTGGCTGCCGCGTTTCCCACATTACAACAGTGACCACACTTCAAAAAGTACTTCATTGGCTGTAAAGCGCTTTGGGACGTCCTGAGGTTGTGAAAGGCGCTGGAGAAAAGGGAGTCTTTCTTTATGTTAGAGCGCTACCCACTCAGCCTAATTAGATGTGAAGCTGATTGTGCATTGGCTGCATTAACACACGTTTGATTCTCAGTTACAGAAGGAGACAGGAGGCCATTCGGCCCATGGTGCCTGTGCTGCAAATTCACTTTGTCGTGAATTGTGGACACCGGGGGGCCAACCGAGGTCGCAGAATAGTTTCATGTCGGAAGCGAATCGCCGGTATAACTGGGCTACTGCGAGCAATTTTACTTTGATAACCTGCAGCTGGTGGCAGTCCTTCCATTGCCTCAGCGTAAAGGAGGCAAAATCTGTCCTGTCGCCACAGCGCTTTAACCAGCATTAGCCAAAAACAACACAAGGGTGGTCAGCTTCTCTTCTGGTGTGAGTTAATGATACATTTTACCTCTATTCAAACATTAGAACATAAGACGTAGGAGCAGGAGGAGGTCATTTGGCCCCTCGAGCCTGCTCCGCCATTCAATAAGATCGTGGCTGATCTGATCTTAGCCTCAACTCCACTTCCCTGCCCGCTCCCCATAACCCTCGACTCCCTTATCGTTCAAAAATCTGTCTATCTCCACCTTAAATATATTCAATGACCCAACCTCCACAGCTCTCTGGGGTAGAGAATTCCAAAGATTCACCACCCTCTGAGAGAAGAAATTCCTCCTCATTTCTGATTTAAAAAGGGTGCCCCCTTATTCTGAATCGATGCTCCCTAGTTCTAGATTCCCCCACAGAGGCCAAAGTAGCTGGTGCTAGTTGAAGGACGGGAGGCAGAGATGGTGAGGTACGTTGTAATACTATCAGTGCAGCTACTGATGTTGCAGTAGAGCTGATGTTGTGACCAGAGGGATTGGATTTAAAACTCCTTTCAAGAGGAGGACAGTAGGAGATAAGGGACGAAATCCATTGTCACACAGAAGAGTGAAGGTTGTTAATTTTAACCATGACAGTCTATGCTCATTGCATTCCTGATGTTAAAGAAAGACTCGCATTTCTATCGCACCCTTTGTGATAGATATTGGCCCAGGACACCGGGGAGAACTCCCCCTGCTCTTCTTCCAATAGTGGCCGTGGGATCTTTTACATCCACCTGAGAGGGCAGATGGGGCCTCGGTTTAACGTCTCATCCGAAAGACGGCACCTCTGACAGTGCGGTGCTCCCTCAGTACTGCCCCTCCGACAGTGCAGCACTCCCTCAGTACTGCCCCTCTGACAGTGCGGCACTCCCTCAGTACAGCCCCGCCGACAGTGCGGCGCTCCCTCAGTACTGCCCCTCTGACAGTGCGGCGCTCCCTCAGTACTGCCCCTCCGACAGTACGGCGCTCCCTCAGTACTGCCCCTCCGACAATGCGGCGCTCCCTCAGTACTGCCCCTCCGACAGTGCGGCACTCCCTCAGTACTGCCCCTCCGACAGTGCGGCGCTCCCTCAGTACTGCCCCTCCGACAGTGCAGTGCTCCCTCAGTACTGCCCCTCCGACAGTGCGGCGCTCCCTCAGTACTGGCACTGGGAGTGACAGCCTGGATTCTGTGCTCAAGTCTCTGGAGTGGGACTTTGAACCCACAACCTTCTAGACTCAGAGGCAGGAGAGTGCTAACCATTGCGCCATGGCTGACACTGAAATTGAAGTTGATTGATTAACTGCGCTAGATTTTGCACTTCCACAGATGGTGTCGCATGAGGTGCAAGTCCACACAAGTGCACATTCATAGCACAGTTTCAAATGGCACAGGCAGAGCACAAATACATCGCAACATTCACAATCTGGTCGTTAACTGTAAAACTGATACTCATGCCTGTTCAGACCGAAAATGCTCATTGGCTGCTCGACTTCAAACATTCGAAACCCCCAATTTCCGTCTCTGCGCCACCTTTTCTGCCTCCTATATTGGTCCAACAAAACTCAAAGCTAACTTTGAGCACAGCGGATTGTTCATTTCCCAAAGGTCAAAGTTCAGGTATATAAGAATACGTCACTTGATGTAAAAGTTTGCTGTAACTTGACCGAACTTAAAAGCTGACCAAATTTAATGCACCAGCATGCCTCGAGAGGCCAAGAGGCTTTCTGCTGAACAGATGTAAAACAAAACTGCCGCGACTGTGAGCTGTGAGCACTGCAAGTTGTTAATCAGACAGGGGTAAATATTGGCCCCAGGACACCAAGGAGAACGCCCCTGCTGTTCTTCGAATCAGTGCCGTGAGCAGGAAAAAGCTGTTGGGCGTTTCAAAGACGAGAACATCTTCAGGCAAATGGTGTGAACGGCCTTGGGGGCCCCCACTGATAAGAAGAGGAAAACAACTGCCGACCATTCGTCACACAGTTTTGGGACACATACGCATCGAGGGGCCTGCCCGAGTTTTTAGGGTATAAGAGATGCTGTTTTAAGACACTCGGGGGGGGGCGACTTGGCCAGTTGCCAGTTGAAGTCGTGCGTCTAGCCATCGCCGAACTGACCACTCACTGGTGTTATTACGTATGTAGACAAATGTGAGAAGTCGCACAACACCAGGTTATAGTCCAACAGCTTTATTTGAAATCACAAGCTTTCGGAGCGCTGCTCCTTCATCAGGTGAAGTGAAGAGATGCATATAGGCACAGCATATATAGTCAGAGAACACTGCCAGATGATTACAGTTAATCTTTCTAACTGCCCTTTATCACACCTCGGCAGAGAGACAATCTCGGCAATCAAAGGTGTGGATGGTGTCCAAACAGGTCAGTCAGGAAAACATTCCATCAAAGACAATGAGGTGGGGTCACAAGGGGTAAAATGTGACAGATGCTGGGGTCTGGATGGAAAACAACAAACTTTTTTTGCTGGAAAACACAGCAGGTCCGGCCGCATCTGTGTAGAGAGAACAAGCCAACGACGACTCGAGTCTGGATGACTCTACGTCAAAGTGGGGTTACATGTAGCGTGACATGAACCCAAGATCCCGGTTGAGGCCGTCCTCATGGGTGCTGAACTTGGCTATCAGTTTCTGCTCGACGATTTTGCGTTGTCGTGTGTCTCGAAGGCCGCCTTGGAGAACGCTTACCCGAAGATCGGAGGCTGAATGTCCTGGACTGCTGAAGTGTTCCCCGACTGGGAACGTATGTAGAGTTAGCTTATTATCGCCTGAGCTTAAAGTAAGAGAATAAACCTGTACGTGCTCAGATAGAATCGGGAGTATTATATGCAACAGTTTTGTGTGAGCTTACTTGTAACTTCTTGCTGATTTGAAGTAAAAAGGAAGTTATTCTCGAACCCTTGTGTTTTGTGTTGTCTGTTCCACGGGTCTGAACTTTGGAAACTGGGTTAAAGGACAAGGGTGAATTTAAATGTCTTACAAGTACAGACGCTTAACACACTTGCACGACTTTCCTGCAAGAGCTATTTTTAGGCAGGCACTAACCCATTTATTTCAACTGGTTAACACGGGCCTCGCGACAGCGCTCCGAGGAATGTCAGAGGATTGAGCATTCGGACCTGAAGATATATCTCCGAGGATTTCAAACTCCTCCTCGTGTCTGAACCTTGACTCTGGCCAGATTCTCCTGAGTAAGTCCGCCCTCCCCAGCATTTCCCATTCCGAGCCCAGTGACAATGCCACCGACTGAAATCCACTTTAACTGAACTCAGCTCGATCTCGGGATTAAATCGGAGCTTCCTCTACACGGAAAAGGGAATCCCCAACTATACACACCAAACGTCGTGATTCCCCCTCAACAGCCAGTTTTAGCTCCGAGATACAATGCATAATTAGTTCTAAACAGCAAGCCAATTAGTGCGTTATTACAAACAGTGTCGCACTATGGTCTTCCATCCACTGGGATCTTTTGTTTAATTCGTTCCTGGGATGTGGGCGTCGCTGGCAAGGCCAGCGTTTATTGCCCATCCCTAGTTGCCCCTTGAGAAGGTGGTGGCAAGCCGCCTTCTTGAACCGCTGCAGTCCGTGTGGTGAAGGTGCTCCCACAGAGCTGTTAGGGAGGGAGTTCCAGGATTTTGACCCAGCGACGATGAAGGAACGGCCCGATATATTTTCAAGTCAGGATGGTGTGTGTGACCTGGAGGGGAACTTGGAGGTGGTGGTGTTCCCATGCACCTGCTGCCCTTGTCCTTCTAGGTGGAAGAGGTCGCGGGTTTGGGAGGTGCTGCCGAAGAAGCCTTGGCGAGTTGCTGCAGTGCATCTTGTAGATGGTACACACTGCAGCCACGGTGCGCCGGTGGTGGAGGGAGTGAATGTTTAAGGTGGCGGATGGGGTGCCAATCAAGCGGGCTGCTTTGTCCTGGATGGTGTCGAGCTTCTTGAGTGTTGTTGGAGCTGCACTCATCCAGGCAAGTGGAGAGTATTCCATCACACTCCTGACTTGTGCCTTGTAGATGGTGGAAAGGCTTTGGGGAGTCAGGAGGTGAGACACTCGCTGCAGAATACCCAGCCTCTGACCTGCTCTTGTAGCCACAGTATTTATGTGGGTCTGGGTTGAGATTGGGTGCAACTTCAATACGTTTACAAACTTTACCAGGAATCAGAAAGGAAGAGAGCGGAGGCATCTCTCCTGGGCAGAATCTGCTCAGGTCTCAGGGGCAAGAGGGCTGGCATTCCAAATCAGTGCCTCTACTGACTCCCCAACTCTCAATGTGAGATGATGGCCCCATTTAAACAGAGAGCTTTCATTAGATAACAATTAGGAACAGCAGAACGCAAGAAATAGGAGCAGGAGTCGGCCATTCGGATCTTCGAGCCTGCTCCGCCATTCAATGAGATCGTGGCTGATCTTCAACCTCATCTCCACTTTCCCGCCCTATCCCCATATCCCTTGATTCCCTTAATATCCAAAAATCCATCGATCTCTGTCTTGAATAGACTCAACGACTGAGCCTCCACAGCCCTCTGGGGTAGAGAATTCCAAAGATTCACCACCCACTGAGTGAAAAAATTCCTCCTCATCTCAGTCCTAAATGGTCAACCCCTTATTCTGAGACTGTGCCCCCTGGTTCTAGACTCTCCAGCCAGGGGAAACATCCTCCCTGCATCTACCCTGTCAATCCCTGTAAGAATTTTATCTGTTTCAATGAGATCACCTCTCATTCTTCTAAACTCTAGGGAATATAGGCCTAGTCTACTTCCTCTCCATTACTGGTGCGCGAGAGATGTGTGATTTCGGGTGAGGTGGGCTGATTTGTAATCCCCACAATTCATCGCACACTCCTGCAGCTCAGCGACACCCCAAATTTCAATTATATAGGTGTTAAATATTGATTCCTCTCCTTAAGGGTCAACTCATTCGTCGCAAACCTGTAGACTTCTGCGACTGCAGAACCTGCAGATTTTCTCGGGACATCACCTCCCAAACTCGCGACCTCCACCACCTAGAAGGACAAGGGCAGCAGGCGCATGGGAACACCACCACCTCCAAGTTCCCCTCCCAGTCACACACACCATCCTGACTTGAAATATATCGGCCGTTCCTTCATCGTCGCTGGGTCAAAATCCTGGAACTCCCTCCCTAACAGCACTGTGGGAGCACCTTCACCACACGGACTGCAGCGGTTCAAGAAGGTGGCTCACTACCACCTTCTCAAGGGGTGAGTAGGGATGGGCAATAAATGCTGGGACTTGCCAGCAATGCCCACATCCTGTGGACGAGTAAAATAAAAAGCATAAGGTGAGGTATGGCTCCATTGACACCAGTAGCCGTTTTTGTGTTATCTCACCCCAGTGGCAATCCTTCATGTGAGACGAGACAATGGGTGGCAAGCTTGTTCTCTGTAAGCATCATCAATCCTGCACTCAGATAATGGAGGCATGAATAATACCATGTTTAAGGCATTCGGTTGCACTTTTAATTCCAGCATATGTTGGTCGAGCGACTTTCCCCAGTTTATCGATTATAGCCACCAATGCATTAATCAGCAGGAATCACTGCAATCAGGTGTCTCGGTCATGGGTGATTTCCCCCTTCCTTGAATGTCAGCCGTGGCTCAGTGGGTAGCACCCTCACCTCTGAGTCAGAAGGTCGTGGGTTCAAGTCCCACACCAGAGACTCGATCACTAAAATCTTGGGGCAGTACTGAGGGAGCGCCGCACTGTCGGAGGGGCAGTACTGAGGGAGAGCCGCACTGTCGGAGGGGCAGTACTGAGGGAGCGCCGCACTGTCGGAGGGGCGGTACTGAGGGAGCACCGCACTGTTGGAGGGGCAGTACTGAGGGAGCGCCGCACTGTCGGAGGGGCGGTACTGAGGGAGCGCTGCACTGTGGGAGGGGCCGTACTGAGGGAGCGCAGCACTGTGGGAGGGGCAGAACTGAGGGAGCGCCGCACTGTCGGAGGGGCAGTACTGAGGGAGCGCCGCACTGTCGGAGGGGCGGTACTGAGGGAGCGCTGCACTGTGGGAGGGGCCGTACTGAGGGAGCGCAGCACTGTGGGAGGGGCAGAACTGAGGGAGCGCCGCACTGTCGGAGGGGCAGTACTGAGGGAGCGCCGCACTGTCGGAGGGGCAGTACTGAGGGAGCGCCGCACTGTCGGAGGGGCAGTACTGAGGGAGCGCCGCACTGTCGGAGGGGCAGTACTGAGGGAGCGCCGCACTGTCGGAGGGGCGGCACCGAGGGAGCGCCGGACTGTCGGAGGGGCGGTACTGAGGGAGCGCCGCACTGTCGGAGGGGCGGTACTGAGGGAACGCCGCACTGTCGGTGGTGCTGCCTTTCAAATGAGACATTAACCGACACCCTGTCTGCCCTCTCAGGTGGACGTAAAAGATCCCACGGCCACTATTTCGTAGAAGAGCAGGCGAATTATCCCTGGTGTCCTGGGGCCAATGTTTATCCCTCACTCAAAAACAGATGATCTGGTCATTTATCACATTGCCATTTGTGGGAGCTTGCTGTGCACAAATTGGCTGCTGCGTTTCCTACATTACAACAGTGACCACACTTGAAAAAGTACTTCATTGGCTGTAAAGCGCTTTGGGACGTCCTGAGGTGGTGAAAGGCGCTGGAGAAACGCAAGTCTTTCTTTTCCTAATCCAAATCCCAATTGTAACAACATGTTTGCTCAGACTAAGGTCATTAAACTCAGCAAAGATCAGGAACCTTTCCGGCTTGTATGGCTCCGTATCACACCGGACAGCGCCTTTTCCAACTGAGTACCAGCCTTGATTTTGAACTCTACGTGACTAGTGCTCCCAAACGGCACAGCCAAGATTGCTAAATCGATGTATGAGAGTGAAAATGACTTGCGGCCGACGTCCTTATAGGACGATTTAACTCATTTGTGGCAAATTATTCTTTCCATTATTTTAATGGAAGTGTGCAGCTACTTAACATAAACAGATCAATCCCGCTGTTAAACATTGGAGAGGGTGTTAAGCATTTGGACGGTAACATCACCACAAGACATGTCTACACTATAAACACTATCAAAGCCATCGGAAAGGTATACTTACTGTTCCCCAGATAGCCATGAAAGAAACAAAGGCTTGCGTTTATACAACACCTTTCACAACCTCAGGACGTCCCAAAGTGCTTTTTGAAGTGTGGTCACTGTTGTAATGTAGGAAACGTCAAATTGTGCACAGCAAGCTCCCACAAACAGCAATGTGATAATGACCAGATCATCTATTTTAGTGATGTTGATTGAGGGATAAATATTGGCCGCAGGACACCGGAGAGAACTCCCCCTGCTCTTCTTCCAATAGTGGCCGTGGGATCTTTTACATCCCCCTAAGAGGGCAGACAGGGCCTCGGTTTAACATCTCATCCGAAAGACGGCACCTCTGACAGTGCGGCGCTCCCTCAGTACCGCCCCTCCGACAGTGCGGCGCTCCCTCAGTACTGCCCCTCCGACAGTGCGGCGCTCCCTCAGTACCGCCCCTCCGACAGTGCGGCGCTCCCTCAGTACTGCCCTCCGACAGTGCGGCGCTCCCTCAGTACTGCCCCTCCGATAGTGCGGCGCTCCCTCAGTACTGCCCCTCCGACAGTGCGGCACTCCCTCAGTACTGCCCTCCGACAGTGCGGCGCTCCCTCAGTACTGCCCCTCCGACAGTGCGGCGCTCCCTCAGTACTGCCCCTCCGATAGTGCGGCGCTCCCTCAGTACTGCCCCCTCCGACAGTGCGACGCTCCCTCAGTACTGCCCCTCCGACAGTGCGGCGCTCCCTCAGTACAGCCCCTCCGACAGTGCGGCGCTCCCTCAGTACAGCCCCTCCGACAGTGCGGCGCTCCCTCAGTACTGCACTGGGAGTGTCAGCCTGGATGTTTGAGCTGAAGTTGCTGGAGTGGGACTTTGAACCCACGACCTTCTGACTCAGAGGCGAGAGAGATACCCACTGAGCCACGGCTGGGAAGTAGTGTCCTCAGCACTGAGTGAGGTGTGACAGTGTGCAAACCCCCATGCACAGAGGGAAGAAAATCCCCAAAGTGCACATTTGCAAATCAAAGACTAAAACTATTCTCTGTCTCAGTGTTTGAAGTGCTGCATTTAATTTTATTGACGAAACAGATAGCTTGGGACTTGAATCAATGCTCTCTATTGTGCAGTATCTGTGTACAATCACCAGGATTCCCGTGCTATAGTGTGTCGCTGCGACCTGCACAGCCCTGTATTGTTGAAACATCTCAGCAACTCTATAAAGCCACAAAGTCCGTTCAACAATTCAGCAAGTTGCCATTTCTAGGAAGACTCTTTTCGAATCACAGCAGAGAAGGAGGCCATTCGGCCCGTCGAGCCTGTGCCGGCTCTTTGAAATAGCAGTCGTGCTCAGTTCCCCCCCCCCCGCTGTTTGTCCGTAACCCTGTGAGCTCCTCATCCTCAAGAACCCGTCCAACTCCCTCTGAAAATCATTGATGGGATCAGCTTCCACCACCTTCACAGGTCGAGCGTTCCCGATCCCCACAACTCTCCCAGTGAAAACATTTCTCCTCCCCTCCCCTCGAGATCACTCGCCAATGATTCTGAATCTGTGACCTCTGGTTATTGACCCACTCGCCCAAGGGAATAGGAATTAGGAGCAGGAGTCGGCCATTCGGTCCCTCGAGCCTGCTCCGCCATTCAATAAGATCATGGCTGATCTTCTACATCATCTCCACTTTCCCGCACTATCCCCATATCCCTCGATTCCCCTAATATTCAAAAATCTATCGATCACTGTCTTGAATATACTCAACGACTGAGCCTCCACAGCCCTCTGGGGTAGAGAATTCCAACGATTCACCACCCTCAGAGTGAAGAAATTCCTCCTCATCTCAGTCCTAAATGGCCGACCCCTTATCCTGAGACTGTGACCCCTGGTTCTAGACTCTCCAGCCAGGGGGGAAAACAGCCTCTCAGCATCTACCCTGTCAAGCCTTGTCAGAGTTTTGTATGTTTCAATGAGATCACCTCTCATTCTTCTAAACTCTAGAGAATATAGGCCTAGTCTACTCAATCTCTCCTCATAGGACAATCCCCCCATCCCAGGAACCAGTCTGGTGAACCTTCGTTGCACTCCCTCTATGGCAAGTATATCCTTCCTTAGGTAAGGAGACCAAAACTGTACACAATACTCCAGGTGTGGTCTCACCAGGGCCCTATATAATTGCAGTAAGACGTCTTTACTCTTATACTCAAATCCTCTTGTAATAAAGGTCAACATACCATTTGCTTTCCTAATTGCTTGCTGTACCTGCAGTTTTTCTCCCTTGACTCTATCAAAGCCCCTCATCATCCTGTAAACCTCCATTAGGTCACCTCTTAACCTCTCTGTTCCAAGGAGAACAGTCCCAACTTTTCCAACCTCTCCCCATAACTGAAGTCCCTCATCCCTGGTAACATCCTGGTAAACCCCCTCTCTACCCTTTCTAAAGGCCTTGACATCTTGCCTCAAGTGTGGGGCCCAGAATTGTCCACAATACTCCAGCTGAGGCCCTTGAGTCGGCACGGGCTCGACAGGCCGAATGGCCTCCTTCTGTGCTGAAAGTTTCTATGAAGTCTGAAGATACATTGCTGACAAGGGCAGTGTTGTATCACTGACTGCACAATGTATTATTCTGCTGCTAAGAGAAAAAACTATGTTCCAAACGACAACAACAACTTGTATCTATATAGAGCCTTTAACGTAGTAAAACGTCCCAGGGCGCTTCACAGGAGTATTAAAAGGCAAAATTTGACCTGAGCCACATAAGGAGATATTAGGGACAGGTGACCAAAAGCTTGGTCAAAGAGGTAGGTTTTAAGGAGCGTCTTAAAGGAGGAGAGAGAGGCGGAGAGGTTTCGGGAGAGAATTCCAGAGCTTAGGGACCCAGGCAGCTGAAGGCACGGCCGCCAATGGTGGAGCGATTAAAATCGGGGGATGCGCAAGATGCCAGAATTGGAGGAGCGCAGAGATCTCGGGGGGTTGTGGGGGCTGGAGGAGGTTACAGAGATAGGGAGGGGGTGCGAGGGCCATGGAGGGATTTGAAAACAAGGATGAGAATTTTTAAATCGAGGCATAGCCGGACTGGGAGCCAATGTAGGTCAGCGAGCTCAGGGGGTGATGGGTGAACGGGACTCGGTGCGAGTTAGGACACGGGGACAGCCGAGTTTTGGATGACCTCAAGTTTACGTAGGGTGGAATGTGGGAGGCCAGGCCAGGAGTGCGTTGGAATAGTCGAGTCTAGAGGCAACAAAGGCATGGATGATGGTTTCAGCAGCGGATGAGCTGAGGCAGGGGCGGAGACGGGCGATGTCACGAAGGTGGAAGTAGGCGGTCTTAGTTATGCTGCGGATATGTGGTCGGAAACTCATTTCAGGGTCAAATACCAAGGTTGCGAACAGTGTGGTTCAGCCTCCGAAATGATGTTCGGGAGAGGGATGGAGAAATGGCGAGGGAAGGGAGTTTGTGGCGGGGACCGAAAACAATGGCTTCGGCCTTCCCAATATTTAAGTGAAGAAAATTTCTGCTCATCCAGAAATGGATGTCGGACAAGCAGTCAGACAATTTCGAGACCGTGGAGGGGCCGAGAGAGATGGTGGTGAGGTAGAGCTGGGTGTCGTCAGCGTAGATGTGGAAACTGATGCTGTGTTCTCGGATGATGTCGCCGAGAGGCTAAGACCATGGAAGCTAATGTGTACTCAAGGCCATGAAGTAAAACGCTGGTTGTGATCAGTGTTTAACTGCTCTTCAAAACTGGCAGGTCAAAAATGTGACTTCCTTTCTCTCTGTTTTTTGAATGTGACTGGTTAATTCAATTAAGGGTTTACAGATAGAATGACAACTGCGTCATTTTCATTTTTAGTCCTGCACGATATGTGGGTGTCGCTGGCAAGGCCCAGCGTTTATTGCCCATCCCTAATTGCCCTTGAGAAGGTGGTGGTGAGCCGCCTTCTTGAACCGCTGCAGTCCGTGTGGTGAAGGTGCTCCCACAGCACTGTTAGGGAGGGAGTTCCAGGATTTTGACCCAGCGACGATGAAGGAATTGCCGATGTATTTCCAAGTCAATTAAGGTATTTTCAAATGCTGCAGGACTTTGCGCAACTGTTTGGCTGAGATTAATCGTACCCGTTAGTGTTAATATTCCTCGTTGTGGCTCAGTGGGCCGCACTCTCTCGCCTCGGAGTCAGAAGGTTGTGGGTTCAAGTCCCACACCAGAGACTTGAGCACAAAAATCTAGGCCGACACTCCCTGTGCAGTGCTGAGGGAGCGCCGCACTGTCGGAGGGGCAGTACTGAGGGAGTGCCGCACTGTCGGAGGGGCAGTTCTGAGGGAGCGCCGCACTGTCGGAGGGGCAGTACTGAGGGAGCGCCGCACTGTCGGAGGGGCAGTACTGAGGGAGCGCCGCACTGTCGGAGGGGCGGTACTGAGGGAGCGCCGCACTGTCGGAGGGGCAGTACTGAGGGAGTGCCGCACTGTCGGAGGGGCAGTTCTGAGGGAGCGCCGCACTGTCGGAGGGGCAGTACTGAGGGAGCGCCGCACTGTCGGAGGGGCAGTACTGAGGGAGCGCCGCACTGTCGGAGGGGCAGTACTGAGGGAGCGCTGCACTGTCGGAGGGGCAGTACTGAGGGAGCGCCGCACTGTCGGAGGGGCAGTGCTGAGGGAGCGTCGCACTGTCGGGGGGGGCAGTACTGAGGGAGCGCCGCACTGTCGGAGGGGCAGTACTGATGGAGCGCCGCACTGTCGGAGGGGCAGTGCTGAGGGTGCGTCGCACTGTCGGGGGGGGCAGTACTGAGGGAGCGCCGCACTGTCGGAGGGGCAGTGCAGAGGGAGCGCCGCACTGTCGGAGGGGCAATACTGAGGGAGCGCCGCACCGTCGGAGGGGCAGTACTGAGGGAGCGCCACACCGTCGGAGGGGCAGTACTGAGGGAGCGCCGCACTGTTGGAGGGGCAGTACTGAGGGAGCGCTGCACTGTCGGATGGGCAGTACTGAGGGAGTGCCGCACTGTCGGAGAGGCAGTACTGAGGGAGCGATGCACTGTCAGAGGGGCAGTACTGAGGGAGCGCCGCACTGTCGGAGGGACAGTACAGAGGGAGCGCCGCACTGTCAGTGGGGCAGTACTGAGGGAGCGCTGCACTGTCGGAGGGGCAGTACTGAGGGAGTGCCGCACTGTCGGAGGGGCAATACTGAGGGAGCGCCACACTGTCGGAGGGGCAGTACTGAGGGAGCACCACACTGTCGGAGGGTAAGTACTGAGGGAACGCCGCACTGTCGGAGGGGCAGTACTGAGGGAGCGTCGCACTGTCGGAGGGGCAGTGCTGAGGGAGCGCCGCACTGTCAGAGGTGCCGTCTTTCGGATAAGACGTTAAACCGAGGCCCCGTCTGCTCTCTCAGGTGGATGTAAAAGATCCCACGGCCACTATTGGAAGAAGAGCAGGGGGAGTTCTCCCCGGTGTCCTGGGGCCAATATTTATCCCTCAACCAACATCACTAAAAACAAATGATCTGCTGATTATCACATTGCTGTTTGTGGGAGCTTGCTGTGCGCAAATTGGCTGCCGTGTTTCCCACATTACAACAGTGACCGCACTTCAAAAAGTACTTCATTGGCTGTGAAGCGCTTTGGGACGTCCTGAGGTTGTGAAAGGCGCTGGAGAAATGGGAGTCTTTCTTTTTTCTTTTATTGGATTCATCTTGCACACAAATACAGTACGCTCCTTGTGAAGCAAGTTACTGCTCCTGTCTAGGCTGAATGACTTCTGGGCGACGGACGCCAATTTTCCCACTGATTGACTGTCTGCAATGAGAAGTGAGGAGACCAGAATGTTCGAGACGTTTGCAAGATATGGGACTGGCTCCCTGCCTTGAGCTTGCTGCAACCACGGGCCTTCTTAATCCGTCCGCCAATTGATAGACTCACATTCACTCGGGTCTACAACAACTTCTCAGCTCTCCGTGGCTCAGGTCGTTTAGATTTATGGACAAGTCCACGGCGAGACCTGCACGCCCGCTGTCAGCAACACTTGACTCGGGAAAAAACACCGCTCGATGTAAACGCCCGACTTCCAAATGCACAAAATCAGGAAAACATAAGAACACAGGAGCTGGAGTCGGCCATTCGGCCCCTCGAGCCTGCTCCGCCATTCAATAAGATCATGGCCGACCTCCGACCTCATCTCCACTTTCCCGTACGATCCCCAACCCCGTGGTGTTTGTGCTCCACACGAGCCTCCTCCCTCCCTTCTTCATCTCACCCCATCGATACGTCCTTCTACTCCCTTGTCCCTCATGCGCTTATCTAGATTGCCCCGAAATCCCTCTTTGCTATTCTCCCTGCGGTCGCGAGTCCCACATCCTAACCCCTCGCTGGAGTGATGAGGCTGGGTGGCGGCAGTTTTTGGTGCTGTGGGCCCCTGGTCCCGAGGAACGGGGTTGAGGCTGTCGAAACGTGTACAAGAACGTAACATAAGAAATAGGAGGAGTTGGCAACACGGCCCCTCGAGCCTGCTCCGCCATTCAATAAGATCACGGCTGGTCTTCAACCTCAACTCCACTTTCCCGCCCGATCCCCATATCCCTTGATTCCCCTTGAGTCCAAAAATCTATCGATCTCAGCCTTGAATATACTCAACGACTGAGCCTCCACAGCCCTCTGGGGTAGAGAATTCCAAAGATTCACCACCCTCTGAGTGAAGAAATTCCTCCTCATCTCAGTCCTAAATGGCCGACCCCTTATTCTGGAACTGTGACCCCTGGTTCTAGATTCCCCAGCCAGGAGGAAACATCCTCCCTGCATCTACCCTGTCAATCCCCCTCAGAATCCTAAATGTTTCAATGGGATCGCCTCTCATTCTTCTAAACTCCAGAGAGTATCAGCCCATTCTACACAATCTCTCATCACAGCACAGCCCTCTCATCCCAGGAATCAATCAAGTGAACCTTCGTTGCACTGCCTCCAAGGCAAGTATATCCTTCCTTAGATAAGGAGACCAAAACTGTGCGCATACTCCAGAGAGTAGAGAGAATGTGGAACTCGCTACCACAGGGAGTGGATGAGGCGAAGAGCACAGATGCATTTAAGGGGAAGCTGGATAAACACATGAGGGAGAAAGGAATAGAAGGTTATGCTGATGGGGTGAGATGAAGAGAGGTGGGAGGAGGCTGGTGTGGAGCATAAACACCGGCACGGACCAGTCGGGCCGAATGGCCTGTTTCTATGCTGTGAATGCTCTGTAATCCAACTTGTGCCATTTTATATTGCAATATATGTGTGGCACTGCTCTACCTTGGCTCGTTGCGTTGTCAATGTTGTGTTGCTCTCATCCCAAGAATCAAGACTTTCGTGGACTTTAGAGAGGAAAATCGGAGATGGGGCATTCGTTTGCAAGGGAAGAATGACCTGTTGGGGGAGGGGGGGCGCAATCATGTTGGTTTTTCATACATTGGCCGTTCCTTCATCGTCGCTGGGTCAAAATCCTGGAACTCCCTCCCTAACAGCACTGTGGGAGCACCTTCACCACACAGACTGCAGCCGTTCAAGAAGGCGGCTCACCACCACCTTCTCAAGGGGCAACGAGGGATGGGCAATAAATGCTGGGCCTGGCCAGCGACGCCCACATCCCAGGAATGAATAAAGGGGCAACGAATGACAAATGCGGGGCCTGTCTCAAGAACAAAAGCAGAAGCGAAAAAGAATGGCACGCACTTCAAGAGGGACAGCTATCGAGCGATTCACGAAATCCCGACAGAAGGCTCCACAGTTCCGCAGCGTAGGTGCTGGTCCCTCTCCCTCCGCCCCGCGCCAGTGAAGCAGTCGCTCACCCAAGTGTCATCGACCGCCCAAACCCGTCTGTCGCTATCTTAGTTTCCCCGGCTAATAGGCAATTCAAAGCAACTGACAGACAATCTCCTGAAGCTGTGTTTTCAAAGGATTACTGCAACGCCGGACAGCATTTGGAGAGAAGCCTCTCTGAAAGCTATATCCAATCTAAATAATAACCTCTGAGGCGTAGGAATATCTCAACCACCCAACGCTGATGTACATGCATTTGTCAACTATCTGAATAGATTCACATTTCCTCAACAGCTCGAATATAAATGCGGGGTAACATAGCAGAGGCTGCATCACAAACACTCAGATTATAAATAACCTGAGCCTACTTCATGGCGAACAATGGTGTAGCAGTGAAACCCCTCTATTTATCCAGCGCTACTCAGGCTCACCACTCTCTTGGTAAGGACGTTCCTTCTGAATCCCCTATTTGATTTCTTGGTGACTATCTTATATTGATGGCCTCTGGTGGAAACATTCGCTCTGTATCTACTCTTATCAAAACCTCTCATCATTTTAAAGACCTTTTTTTTGGTCACCCCTCAGCCTTCTTTTTTCAAGAGAAAAGAGACCCAGATTGTTCATCCTTTCCCGATATGTATACCCTCGCATTTCTGGTATCATCCTTCTCTGCACCATCTCCAGTGCCTCTATATCCTTTTTATAATATGGCGACCAGAACTGTACGCAGTGCTCCAAGTGTGGTCTAACCAAGGGTCGAGACAGGTTTAGCATAACTTCCCTACTTTTCAATTCTATACCTCTGGAAATAAACCCCAGTGCTTTGTTTTTTTTTATGGCCTTATTAACTTGCGTCGTTACTTTTAGTGATCTGTGTACCTGTGTCCCCAGATCCCTCCAGTGCAGTCCTGACGGAGCGCCGCACTGTCGGAGGGGCAGTACTGAGGGAGCGCCGCACTGTTGGAGGGGCGGTACTGAGGGAGTGCCGCACTGTCGGAGGGGCGGTACTGAGGGAGGGCCGCACTGTCGGAGGGGCAGTACTGAGGGAGGGCCGCACTGTCGGAGGGGCGGTACTGAGGGAGAGCCTCACTGTCGGAGGGGCGGTACTGAGGGAGCGCCGCACTGTCGGAGGGGCAGTACTGAGGGAGCGCCGCACTGTCGGAGGGGCAGTACTGAGGGAGCGTCGCACTGTCGGAGGGGCAGTACTGAGGGAGCGCCGCACTGTCGGAGGGGCAGTACTGAGGGAGCGCCGCACTGTCAGAGGGGCGGTACTGAGGGAGCGCCGCACTGTCGGAGGGGCAGTACTGAGGGAGCGCCGCACTGTCGGAGGGGCAGTACTGAGGGAGCGTCGCACTGTCGGAGGGGCAGTACTGAGGGAGCGCCGCACTGTCGGAGGGGCAGTACTGAGGGAGCGCCGCACTGTCAGAGGGGCGGTACTGAGGGAGCGCCGCACTGTCGGAGGGGCAGTACTGAGGGAGCGC